>ML793279.1:251360-267832 GCA_009831015.1 Picea engelmannii | reverse complement strand
CCCCCCCCCCCCCCCCTCTCAGTATTGGTGTATATTCTAACAATTGGTATCAGAGTGGGTTCCTTTAGAAATAGTGTAACCACTAGAAGGTGAATTTGTGCAACACAAATCGATAAACATGAAGTCTTTTCCACAAACAAAGCTCCATTATTTGATGGATCAAATTATGCTTTATGAAGCATAAAAATGAAAACATATCTGATGTCATTTGGGTGTGACTTTTGGAGCGTAGTTGAGAATGGTTACATCACCCCAAAAAGTCCATTGGTTGATACATATGAAAAGAGGCGTTGTAACAATAACTCTAGGGCCAAGAAAACAATTATGTGTGGTCTAGAAAAATCAGTATTTGTCAAAGTAATGCATTTTTGTTCAACAAAAGAGGTACGTGACAAGCTACATAAAACATATGAAGGGGATGATAAGGTCAAGAAGGAAAAACTACAAATCCATAGAGGACATTATGAGGCCCTTAAGATGAATGAATAAGAGAGTATTGTAGCCTATTTTCTTTGTGTAGATGAGATTGTCAACACTATCAAAGGATTGGGTGAAGAGATTGAAGAAACCATCATTTTGGAAAAATTGCTTAGAAAAATTCCATCAAGATTTAATCCCAAGATATCTTCCATTGAAGAATTAAAATACCTAGACAAGATGACAATGGATGAGTTGCACAAAATCCTAACTACATATGAAATGAGGATAGAATAGGATAAACCAACAAATCTATCAAGGGAGTTAGGAGCCTTCAAGGCATCAAAGAAGATAAATACAGAAGAATACAATATGGGTGACAACTCAGATGTGAATCAGACACAGAAGAAGCTAACTTTGTCAAAAAGGTCAAGAGGGGAACGAGCAAATACAAAGGTAAACTTCCCTTCAAATTCTTTAACTATGGATAAGTAGGACACTTTGCTAATAAATTTCCTTATGCAAAGAAAGGAAACAACATTGTGAAAGAAGATTCTAGGTATAAGAAGGGTAAGACTAAAAAGAAGAAAAAGTTCTATATACAAAATAAGAATCTATATACCAATGAAGACAACAACTCGTCTAATGATAGTGATAGTGAAACTGAAGAAATTATCTTTATTGGTGTACAAAAATAGAATGATGGAAATGCATACCTAACATAAGAATAATACTCTGATATTGGCGTAGAAGTAGATCTTGAAGGAGAGCTCATAACTTCTCTAAATGAAATTGAGGAATTAAGGAAAAAGAAAGGGCTAATAAAGGAGCAATTGAAGAAGTACAAAAAAGAAATGCTTGATTTAAAAGAAAGCTTTGATGAAATTGAAAATATCACCATCAACTTAAAAACACAAGTAGAATAAGAAAAGAGAATTGGAGTAGTCTTAAGATCCCAACTAAAAGGAAATGAAGATAGTTGCAATAGTCTAGAATATGAAATTGTCTATCTAGGAAAGGAGTTGGAAAAATCGTATACCAACACAAAATTCAAAAAGAGATCTACAACCTTGAATGAAATGCTAACTCGTCAAAGATCACCATTTGACAAGATTGGTCTTGGGTACAGTGAAAAGAAGGAGGATGCTAATGAAGAAGCCTCAACCTCTTTAAAACAATAAAGTAAAGAAAGGACAAAGAGTTATGATGATATAATCAAGAATTATATCGAGGTTGAAGAAAACAGGAATGAAGATCAATATGTTCCACATAAGACAATTATTCCTTACAAGGAAAAATTTAGGAAGCCTCTCCCATCAAGATGGAACCACAAAATCAAGTACCAAAATTCTTTCTTTGTCTAATTGTTACTCTTGCAATGGTTTTGTTCATAAGGAAATAGATTGTAAAATAAATGTAAGAGATAGTTATATGAGGAACAACAACAAAGATACCCATGGATTCTCAAGGAGAAGTTACAACTCATTCTCCCCTTTGTTGAACTATAACATCATGTGTTATAACTATAATAATTTTGGGCATATAACAAAATTATGCAAAAGTGATTTCAGAAAATATGAGAAAGAGGAAGCCCCAACAATCATGAAAATAAATTAGGAACAAAGGGAACAAAAGAGATAAAAATCCTTTTTCATTCAAGTTGCACTTCATGCACAAAAGAATGAGGATAAGTGGGTCGTTGATAGTGGGTGCTCTAGCCACATGCTATGACACATAAAAAAAAATTACCCTGAAGAAGAATGAAGATAGTGTTACCTTTGGAGACAATGGCAAGTCAATGATAGTTGGAAAAGGCACTCTTAGTCTTGACAATGGAAGAGCTAAAGTTGAAAAGGTTCTATGTGTTGAAAAATGGAAACATAATCTTCTTATAATTAGCCAGATGTGCGACCAAGGGCACACTCTTACTTTTGACTCCCGAGAATGTGAGATCAGAAAAGAAAATTCAAGAAAGATGGTTGCAAAAGAAATCAGGATTCCAAACAATGTATACATTCTTGATTAAATTAATGGAGAAAAATGTTTCATGGGGCAGATACATGAAATTTGGATATGGCATAAGAGAATGGGTCATATGAACTTTAAAAACTTGGTAAAAATCAATACCAAACAAGCAGTAAGAGATATGCCAAAGATCACAAAACCCTCCGACACCATTTGCAAGTAGTATCGGCATGGATAACAATCAAGAGTGAACTTCAAAACAAAGGAATATACAACTTTCAAGCCATTAGAACTTGTGCATACAAATCTATGTGGACCAACTAGAACAAAAAATCTGCAAGGAGAAAACTATTTTATGTTTCTCATTGATGATTATACAAGAATGACTTGGGTTTCCTTTCCCAAAAATAAATATGAGGCGTAAGTATTCAAATCTTTAGTTGAAAAAGAGACTGATTTGAAAATCAAATTCTTAAAGTCAGATAATGGAGGCGAGTTCATGTCCAATGAATTTGAAGAATTCTTTGAAACTTATGGAATAAAAAGACAATATTCAGCTGTAAGAACTCCTCAACAAAATGGAGTAGTTGAAAGAAAAAATAGACATGTACAAGAAATCTCCAGGATAATGTTAAATGAAGCAAAACTGTCATATAGATTTTGGAGAGAAGCAATTTACACTGTTGTCTACATTCTAAACAAAGGGAAAATAAGAGTCAACGGTGACAAGACACTCTATGACATATGGAAAGGCCGACCAACATCTGCCAAACACTTCAAAATCTTTGGAAGAAAGTGTTACATAAAAAAAGATGATTTGGATCTAGGCAAGTTTGAATCAAGAGTAGATGAAGGCATTTTTCTTGGATATTCATCAAGAAGCAAAGCCTATAGATGTTACCACAAAATACTGCAGAATATTGTTGAAAGCATTAATTTCAAAATAGATGAAGAACTGCCACACAAGAACAAACTAGAAGCAGACAAAATATATTTCAACAAAGAAGAAGAAGAAACAGAACACCAAGATACACAAAAACCATCCATGTTTGTGTAGAAAAATCATCAAGAACACTTAATTCTTGGTGATAAAAATGCTCAGACTCGTACTAGGAAAAACTTGGAAAGCATTTTTGAACAGGAAAATCTCTCTTTACTGTCCAAAATAGAGCCCAAATGCTTTGCAGAAGATATTAATGATCAACATTGGGTAAATACTATGGAAGAAGAGTTAAATGAGATTGAGAAAAATCACACATGGGAACTTGTGCCAAGGCCCAAAGATAAAAATGTCATTGGTACACAGTGGGTATTCAGAAATAAGTTGAATGAAGATGAAAAAGTAGTAATAAATAAAGCGAAACTGGTCTATAAAGGGTATGCTCAAGTAGAAAGTATCGAATTCAACGAAACCTTTTCGCCTGTTGCAAGACTAGAAGCCATTGGAATGTTTTTGGCATTTGCAAGCTTCAATAATTTTAAGGTACATCAGATGGATGTCAAGTCAACATTCCTGAATTGATATTTAGAGGAAGAAGTGTACATTGAACAACTTGAAGGATTCTTGTTGTTATAAAATGAAGATTATGTTTTCAAATTGAAGAAATCACTTTATGGATTACAACAAGCTTCTAGAGCATGGTACTCAAGACTTCGAAAGTACTTGCAGCAACAAAGTTTTAAAAAGGGAACAACATATAACAATATTTACATCAAAATAGACATTGTAGAGATACTAATCATTGTATTTTATGTGGATTATATCATTTTTGGAAGTAATGTTGATAGAATGAATCAAAAGTCTGCAGAAGATATGCAAAACGAATTTGGGACAGAAGTTGGGGGTGGTCCCATTCCATCCACTCATTAAATCACCACAAGAAAATCACCAACTCGGGAGGAGATGCAGAAAGAAATAGGGTTGTTGGTCGCAAAGCAAAGAATAAAGAGTAAAGTGAAAGGGGGAGGAAATCCCTTTTCCATTGATGTCAAAGGGGGAGAGTACAAAGAAAGGGGGAGATTTTCATAATGAGAGACATACAGAAAGTACCAAATAACAAAGTGTTGTCATCAATGGCAAAGGGGGAGTTTTTTGGAAATTGTGTTGACATTGATATCATAGGCACGAGGAGACTGTTTGTTATCAATGATAAGGGGAGAGTATTTAAGTTATGCAAATAATTTTTGTTTACCCCGAAGAAGAAGTGATTGTACTAAAATAAAACAAAGGGCATGCACAAGCTTAACAAAGAATGTTAATTAGATGCAATAGAGGAGCAACAATAAATTGAGGAATGAAATGTCCCTGCAAATGATAGGTCCAAGGATCGAACCAGAAACACAAATCCATGGATAGACAAAAGAAGAAGATTTAAGTGTTGAGCTTGCATTGAAGGAAGGATGACAATAAACCGTTGATCTAAGTGAATTCGGGCCACACAGGAATAAGGAGAAGTCATGCAACTAGAAGATGGACGAGATGATCCTATTATAGGTCTAGGCAGCAATAAGTTTGGTAAAGGAACCAAAATTGAAGTCTAAGGGTGCAACACAATATTTTCTCAAATTGATATATCCCACATTTGTTGGGAAAATAGAGTTAAAAAGTTTTATATTGAAAAAGTAAAAGTACATAGTTTGAATATGAACGACGAGCTATAAAATCCTACGTGAAACATTAAATTTTTGCATAAAGAACCATGGACCCAGAATAGGATAAATCTTGACCATTCATCTCCAGATATCAATGGTTAGATCAAAGATGAAGGTCTGAGACTTGGTGGTCCATCTCATCCATGACAGGGCCATGATAGTAACCTCATTAGCGCCACATGTCCAGTAAGATGAATGCCACATCAGAGGAGTCTAGGTCAGTGCAATAACAAGTGGTTATGTAGATACCACATACAGTACCACGTATCAGGACACATGTTGATGTCATGTCATCTAGTACAAAAGAATGCGTCCACATGAAGCCACCTCATCTGCAACATCAACAAAAGAGATCTCAAAAAATGACTAAGTATCAAAGCATCATGAAGATAGTGAGCACACCAAAGAATCGAGAATATGTGAAGAAATGAGCTCAAACCCACGAACCCATGAACCTGCAGAGAGATCTTGAGAAATGGATAAGTACCAAAAATTGGTTGGACAGAGATGAAGAATGAGGCAAGTGTCATAGATCCACCTCTTGCAATAAGAACTCGAAAATTGACTAAGTGTCAAAATGAAGTGGAGATAATGAGCACGACAGAGAATCAAGAGCATGAGAAGAAATGAGTGTGAACCCACGGACTCGTGAAAGGATATCGAAAAATTGACTAAGTTTCGAAGATCAGTCGGACGGATGAGGCTATGAATACGATAAGAATGGAAATGTATCGTAGAACCAAGGTAGGAGTTCAAAATTCGACTAAGTGTCAAGAATTGATCGAATGGATGAGGAGGTTGCCACTTGTCACAAATAGAACGGTTCAAGAGGTCGCCACATGTCACAAATCAGACATGTAATGTCCCACATCTCATCCAGGGAATGCTACTTGCAGAATACACATATAAAAAAAAAAAAATCTTCTTGTTGATTTATCTATTGTATCTTACAAGCTACGATTTAATTCACAATTTAAACCAGAATTGGATATCCATAATGAAATGCATCTACAACATTTTAAATGAACATGAATGTAACAAATAAATCATTCAAAACAATAATAAACCATTCACATACATAGATTAATCAACAACAATTAGACTCGATAATTAACTCATAAAATAGATAAACACTTATCTTTGTAAAATGTTTATGCAACCAGTTGTTTGGGAAGGACGTTCCACCCAACCATAGACATGTTGTTATAAATATCAATTGCAAGTCACCCCTAAGTTGGGGCTAGGAATCCACAAGAGAAGGGTGCGTCTGACGATCCCACTGGTATTCTTCTACACATATCCCAAATTCCTTCTAGCCATTTTTATCTTGACCTACCCAACCCAAGGAATGTACCCCTTCACTGCTCTCATTCCATCAGGCATCCCATTAGTTTATCAAGGTATCTTTGGCTCATGTAGCTAGGAAAATATCTATTGAGAACTCAAGGGAACTCATTGCCAGGAAAACCACCGGTAAAAACAACAACAAACACTTGTTGACACAGTGAAACTCACTCAGGATTTCACTCTTCAGGCTTGACAACCCGGTTCTTCAATTTCCTGCTCCAAAAATGCTCCAGCATGCTCCTAAATTCGCCCAACCTCCTTGCTCCAACTCTGGTGCTCTTTTTCCTTTCTTTCTACTTGTTTTTCATGTCCATTTCCCTCTGTAAAATATGTCTCCAACAACCCATATGAATTTACTCTATCTTCCCCAGACCATTGACTACTCACTCTACCCAATGTTGATTTCTTATTCCCAATGCTTTCCAATAACTATGGGATGTGACTGTCACACCACCCTCTTACATGAGTTTAATGATTGGGTTCTCACACACTAAAAAGAAATTTAGAATTTTCCCCCAATGATAAATAAATGATACATGAGTTTAGGATTTGGATTAATACCCATAAACTATTTCCCTTTGTGCCCCCTCTTGGACACTCTCTTCTCTTGTGGAAAAATCATCCCCCATAGTTGTCCATATTCCTAGCAGTTGACATCACTTTATGTTTATAAAAAAACGTAAAATACATTTTTCATATTACATCGCTTGGACACAACCATAATCATATCTACATTATTCATTAGTTATACTAAGGATTATAGTGGGGATGTTACATTCCCCCTCCCCTTCAATTTTTCATCATCCTCGATGCACAACACATGCCGAAAACATATACAATTTTACATTACAATGTTTAGAAAATAAAACAAATTTATGCAAGTTTTGCCCTCCAACAATAGTCCCAACCATAATCTCTTGTTATTATCAACCTACTGACCCAACGAATGCACCCCCTTCGTTGCCTTCAGTCCATCGGGTTGCACCGTTATTTTATCTAGACTATCAACGTTGACCAACAATTTCTGAGATGTGGTTATGAAACTAGCTGCCCAAAAAGGGAGTCTTATATTTTTCAACTTCTATTTTCTTCAAAATTGACAAAAAATTGTGGGTATTCCTCCCGCATAGTTTCTTTATACTCCCATGTTGCATCTTTGGGACCATAGTAGGTCCATTGAACTTTTACCATCCCTATGGATTTGTTTCCAAGCACTTTGAATTTTTAATCCATGATGTGTATTGGTTCCACCCGGATCACAATCCAATCAATTATGGGTTAGGGTCAGACATGTATATCTTTAATGACGATACATGAAAAACATTATGCAATCTCATGGATGCAGGAAATTCTAGCATGTATGCAACTGAACCTATCTTTTCTAATATTTCGAAAGGCCCACAATATCTCACTACCAACTTTGGGAAGAAACCCAATATTATCAAACTTCTTTTTGCTTTCACTTTTAGGAAAAAATGTTCCCCCACTTTAAAATCTATGAAAATTTTGTTCTTGTCTACTCAACTTTTCTTCCTGTCCTGGGAAGCCTTTAAATACTGCCTGATCTTTTCATATGTTCTTCCATTTCTTTTAACAAGTTTGGCCCAATGATAGCTTTGTCTACTAGGTTATCCCAACTTACTGGTGTGTTACATTTCCTGCCATACAAAGCTTCAAAATGACTCATTTTTAATGAGGCTTGATACCCATTATTATAGGAAAAATCCTCTAAGTGGATGTAGTCTTCCCATTTTGATGGTTGGTCCATCACATACATCCTAAGCATGTCTTCAATTATCATATTGGTCCTATATGTTTTCCCATCTGACTCTGGGTGATATATTGTACTAAGATTCAAATTCGTCCCAAAGTCTTTGAATAAACCTTGCTAGAATTTGGATGTAAACTTGGAATCTCTATTTAAAACTATTTTCTTAAGCACTCCATGTAGCTTGGAAACTTCCGTCATATAGATTTTTTCAATGTTTGTTGCCTTATGTGTTGTCTTTACGGGAATAAAATGTGTTTCCTTAGTCAATTTGTCCACCACCACCATGATGGAATCATGTTGCTTCACTATTATGGGAAACTTTGTAATAAAATCTATTGTGATTATTTCTCATTTCCATTCTGGAATGGTGAATGGTTGCAGCAACCTCGTTGGATGCCTATGCTCTGATTTTACCTTTTGGCACTCTAGACACCAAGCTATGTAGTCATCCACTTCTTTCTTCATTCCCAGAAAAAAAATGTCGGCTCCTTACAACTATAATGGATTTCAGATATACTGGGTGCCCAATATATGGAACATTGTGCATTTCTCTCAACACTGTATTTTTCAACTCCATGGAATTTGACACATACACCTTGCCCTTGTACAAGAGGATTCCGTCCTCTTTCAACTCATTGTTTTTAAATTTTTTATTTGAATTTTCTTATTGTAAGTTTTATTTTATTTGCAAATAAAGTTGATCTAAATTTGTTGCTTCAAAATTTGTATCCTTTAAATTTGTCATGTACATGCTCATGGTTGAAACATGCACTTCATGATCCCTTTTGATAAGTGCATCAACCACCTAATTTTTCGTTATCCTTTATATGTTTAATTTCAAAATCATACCCACTAAGAAACTGCAGCCATCTAGTTTTCCTGGCATTTAGTGTTGGTTGTCCAAATAAATATTTTAGGCCACAGTGGTCTGTTCTTAGCTCAAACCTCTTCCCCATGAGGTAATGTCTTCACATTTTCAATGCATGTACAATGGTTGCTAACTCTAAATCATGAGTAGCATAATTTCTCTCATGCTCCTTTAGTTTTCTAGATTCAAAACATACCACATGATCATTTTGAATGAGGACTCCACCGATCCCTTCCTTGCACACATCCACGCACACCATAAAGACTTCATCTGGATATACAATATTTAATATGGGTGCACT
Organism: Picea engelmannii; assembly: GCA_009831015.1. Taxonomy (NCBI): domain Eukaryota; kingdom Viridiplantae; phylum Streptophyta; class Pinopsida; order Pinales; family Pinaceae; genus Picea; species Picea engelmannii. The sequence goes on along the minus strand of ML793279.1, from coordinate 258,511 downwards.
TGTCAAGATGTTTTTCAACTACTGAAAACTTCCTTCACATTTTCGAGTCTATTTGAATTTCATTCCCATCTTTTGCAATGAAGTGATTGGGCTTGCAATCTTTGAAAACCCATTTATGAATCTTCGGTAATAACTGGAAACACCCATAAATGATTTGACCTCCATCACATTTATTGGTGTTGACCATCCTCTAATGGATTCTATCTTCTCGGGATCAACTGTTATCCCATATGATGAAATAATATGCCCCAAGTAGTGAATCTCCTTTTGATAAAAGATGCACTTACTTAACTTGGCATACAATTTATGTTCTCTTGAAAATTTTAGCGCCATTCTTAAATAATTCTCATGCTCTTGTTGAGACTTAGAGTAGATGAGAATATAATATAAGAAAACAATTACAAACTTGTCCAGGTACTCCTTGAACACTCTATTCATTAGACACATAAAAACAATTAGGGAATTTGATAGTCCAAATGGCACTACCGTAAATTCATAATGCCCATACCTTGTTCTGAATGTTGTATTGTTGATGTGTTCTTCTTTTATTCTCACTTGATGATAACCTGATCTCAAGTCAATCTTGGAAAATATCCTTGCACCTTCCAACTGATCAAACAAATCATCAATCATTGACAAATGACATTTTTATTTATTTATAGTGACCTTATTCAACTTTCTGAAATCAATACATAGCCTTAAGGTTCCATCCTTCTTTTTCATAAACATAATTGGGGCTCCCCAAGGTGGCACACTTGGGCATACATACCCCTTATTCAAAAGTTCTTCTAGCTGCATCTACAACTCTTTCAATTCTGGTGTGTGCCCATTTTGTAAGGTTTCTTGAACAATGGGGAAGCACCTGGCACCAAATCAATTGAGAAATTGATGTCTCTCTTTGGTGGTAGTCCTGGTATTTCCTTGAAAACATCTTCAAAATATCTCAAGACTAGATGGTCTTCAAGACTGGACACTTTATATCTAGTTGCCTCTTCCATATGGGATGCAAAAATTGGACATCCCTTCTTGAAACTCTTTTTCAGTTGCATGGATTTAATTTCTCTATCAACCACAACTCTTGGAATGCCTTGAATCTTTCTTTGTTGTCCCTTCTCATCAAGACATGGTATTGTCTTGTTGTAGCAATCTAGGACAACATGGTTTTTTTCCAACCAATCCATGACAATTAGACAGTCATATGAACCCAATGGTATAATGTTCACATCTACCAAGTTTGTGTTGAGTCCATTCATGTCTATTAGGAAATCCTTAAGAAACTCATTCATATTTCTCTTAGCCCCTATGGCTAACTAAACTAACCAATATTTATTATGCTTGCTCCTTTGCAAGTGAAATATTTCAATAATATTAGAGTTTATGTAACTATGGCTAGCTCCAGAACCAATTAAAATTGATATAGGATGATTATTGATCTTACCTTCCACTTCAATCATGGGGGAATGATATTCTTCTTGCTTGTTTTCCAAGGCTGCATAAATACTTGGCATGTTTCCTCCCATGTCTTCCATTGTTTCATCCTCATGAATGTTGTGAACAGTCCTCATTCTTTCATCTTTATGAGGGAAACCCCTATATAAGTGATTCCCCTCACATCCCCAACATTGCATAGGTTGTTGCCTTGTCCTTTTCCCAAAATAATATGTTTTCGTGTGCCCATTTTGGGCTAACTGTCCTTACTGATTTTCTTGGGAGTTGTTCTTGAAAAAGGGTGGCTTAAAACCTTTTTTTCTTTTTTGTTGTTCCCTCTTTCCTTTCATTTTGACATTCCAATTCTTTTGGAAGACTGGCCTCCCTCTGCTGTCCTCATAAAGATGTCTTTCTCTCCTTATGGTCTCATCCAAATTTTTGGGGTTATCATATTGTGTCTTGTCACTATAGAAGGAGGGTAACCCACTAAGAAACCTTTGTATTTTTACCTTCTCATCTTTTATGAAGTCTACATACTTAAATAACTCAAAGAACCTCTTCTCATATTCATCGATTTTCATGCTTCCCAACTTGAGTTCAAATAACTCTTTCATTTTCCTCTCATAGTAATGGTCAGACAAATATTTTCTCTTGGAAATATCCTTTGAAATACCTCCATGAGACTCTCTTTTCATCAATATTCTTGACATGCTTAAGTTGATCCCACCGCATAATTGCATTTCCTTGCAAGTGGCAGGTTGCAATTCTTGTTTCTACCCTTTAGGGGTAATCATGCAACTGGAAATATTTCTTCATTTCCAACAGCTAGGCCTCGACCTATTCTCCCTTTCTATGCTCACCATTGAAAGTAGGTGGCTTGATTTTCTTGATTTCACCTTGCAAGATGTCTCCCTCAGGCCTTCTCCTATGTCTCCTGACAAGAGACACACTTGGGCTACTTCTTGGCCCTAAAGTGGCATGAGATCTCCTAATGGATTTCCCTAGGGAATGATGGCACCTGCTTCTGGTCCTGGAGTGCCTGTCATTCCCATGCTCATACCTCTTTCTATGAGATTTGGATGTTGTCACTTGTATAGCACTAGTTTCTTGCCTAGTGCCAGAGTCTTTCTTGGCTTGCTTCTACAGCATGTTAAAACTTTGAAGTATCTCTTCTTAATCCTTCATTATCCTTTCATTATCATCCATATAACTAATCACTTCTCTCTGTAGGCTTCTCATAGTTACAGACTCGTGTCTGCCTTTTCTTCCATTAGACTTAGTCTTAGCATTTATGATGCTAACATGCAAACCTATGAATTCCTCTTCATGACTGTAAGACCCTTGGGCATCTTCCATTGTTTTGGTTCTCATATAGGAAGAAAAATACCTTCATTAACCTCTAAAATCTATAGAAAATGTGCATGTAAAGAATTTTTTGTTAGATAAAAATAATTGCATATGCAATTTTGGAAAGAATGCATATATTTTTCCACCCTTTAATGCCACCAGTCATCTTCTTTTGATTTTACTGTAACATTTTCTGGTCGAAATAATTTTCTAGGTTAATATATTGATTCTCCTCCTCAATACCTTTCTATCGACTGTTCATTTTCTCAATTCTTATTTCCGAGTAGAAAGTTATGGTCTTTAGAAGTTTTGACCATTTTCCCTTTTTTAACCCTGCATGCTACATGTGTGATCTTTCTCTACCAGCACAATTTCAAGTACCCAATACTCAAATTTGGTTCTATGGATGAATTCCACAATCCATGAGCTTTTCGTAGACTACTCCTGAGCCCCACACTGACTCTCGAGCTATGATTTATTCCTTCTAAAAGAAAATTGTTGCTAAATTTTACCTTTGATTGTTTTGGTTGTAACTTCTTCATAAAATCTTTGTTTGGCAAATAGTTTAGCTTGTTGGAAATATCTCTCCTAGATCTATCATTTTAGAAGTATAAACTTTTTTCCTAGAAGAACACACAATTTTATACAAATTTGATTTTCTAAAAACATTGTTTAGGCCTTCAAAAATGGCTTGCAAGTTTGTGACCTAAAAAACACCAAAATTTTATGATATTTTGATTGTTTTATTTGTTGTTATGGAACTAGTTTTGGTTCTCGATCACTGGGCCATCGAGCACTGAGAAAAAATTTCCCTACTTCCTTTATAAACTTTGGTTGAATTCCGATCCGATTCATCGCACACCTTGTGCACACCTCCAACCAAATTAACTCCTGTCTGATCTTATCTATCAGACCATCGACAAACTGGACCACCGACCTATTTCCCTTGTAACCTCAAATAAATTCAGCCTCGATTCGGTCCATCAGACCATTGACATATCGAACCATCGGGGCATCAACCTACCGGCCATAGGCTATCGCACTTCACTTCGATCCAACTATCCCAACAATTTCAGTCCAATCTGATATATTAGACATATAGGGCCATCGAGGCATCGACCTAGTGCATGCAACTTCAACCAAATGTTCCTGACACCGACATGATCCGATATACCAATCATATCGGAATACCGAGGCACCGAGATATCTGCCACTGGGCCCTTTAGAAAATAGTTAACAAATCGCAATGCCTCAAGCGCCTGATCTGGTGACTTAGTTGGCACCTTGGGTATGAAATATGACGTGCCTCTCCACCTAGTGTAATACATGGCTACCAAGGAACCAAGCCACTGACCCACCAACTACTCCCACACAATTTCCACCTAAAAGACTCGGATCCGACGTCATGGAACTGGGCCACCAGGCTACCTAGCCACCAAAACAACTTGTACACACCTCCAACCAAGCAGACTCGATCCCGATCCACCAACCCATTGACCAATCGGGGCACCAGGCCATCTACCACCACGCGCGACCTCCAACCAAACTTCTCTGATTCCGATCTGATAAATACGCTTTCTCATGGGGGTTCTGATTACCAAATGTTACATTTCACATGGCCTCAACAAGGTTATGTGGCTCTCTACGCTTCATGCACAAATAACTAAGGTTTTCCCTTCGCTTATAAACCATCCTATCTAACATTTTCCTTTGTGTGTGGGATAATCAACTCCCTTTGGAAATCAACGGTCGTAAATCCATTGTGAGGTTAAATCAACGGCTCTTGTGCACTTTTTTCTCTCGGGCATAACTATTAACTCTATGCTCCAATTTGACCCAACGATTGCTCGTTGGAATTCCCAAACCATGAAAAAATATTATTTACCTCAAACGAAACATATCTGGTTAAACAACTTCATATATCAGGTAGCAGGCTCATACATGCTAGTGTTGAAACCTTCTTCTCGGATACCATAATGTAACGTCCCCCAACTCATCCAGGGAACGCTACTTGTGGAATACACATATAAAAACAAAGTTTCTACTGGTTGATTTATCTACTTTAAATTACCAACCACAATTTAATTCACAATTTAAACCAAAATTGGATACCCATAATGAAATGCACCTACAACATTCTAAATGAACAATAATGCAACAATTAACTCATTCACATAAGCAATAAACCATTCACATACACAGATTAAAAAAGAACAATTAAGCTCAATAAATAACTCATAAAATAGATAAAAAAATTCATTTTTGTAAAACGTTTATCCAACCAGCTACTTGGGAAGGAATTTCCACCCAACCATAGACCTTTTGTTCTAAATATCAACAGCAAGTCACCCCCGATTTGGGGCTAGGAATCCATAAGAGCAGGGTGCTTCTCACAATCCACTCGCAACTCACTTACACATAACTCATTAGTATTCTCCTATAACTATCTCGAATTCCTTCCATCTCTCTTCCCCTTGACCTGCCCAACCCAAGGAATGTACCCCCTCACTGCTCTTAGTCCATCAAGCATCCCATTTTCTTATCGGGGTCTCTTCGGCTCAAGTAGCTAGGAATTTCTTTGTTGGTAACTCAAGGGAACTCGCTACTAGGAAAACCACAAGTAAAAACAACGAAAAACACTTGTTGACACAATGCAACTCACTCAGGAGTTCAATGGTTCTTCAATTTCACGCTCCAAAAACGCTCCAGCATACTCCTAAATTCACCCAGCCTCCTTGCTCTAGCTTTGGCACTATTTTTCCTTTCTTTCTTCTTGTTGTTCATGTCCAAAACCCTTTATAAAATCTTCAAGTAATAGCGCATAGGAATTTCCTCTATCTTCCCAATATTGATTGTTTCTTCCCCATGCTTTCCAATAACTATGGGATGTGAATCTCACACCCACCCTCTTACATGAGTTTAATGATTGGGCTCTCACTCACTCAAACAAAAATTAGAATTTTTCCCTAATGATAAATAAATTCAGAAAACAGGTTTGGATAAATACCCATAAACCATTTCCCTTTGGTCCCCCTCTTAGAAACTCTCTTCTCTTGTGGAAAACCCGACTCTCATCTCTGTCCATATTCCCAACAGCTGGCATCACATTATTTTTATTAAAAAAACATAAAATACATTTCCCATATTACATTGCTTGGCCATAACCATAATCATATATACATTATGCATTAATTAAACTTGGGATTATAGTGGGGATGTTGCAGGACAATCGTAAAAGTGAGAGATTCGATGGCTCATAATGTCTCATAGTCTCACGGTGAAATACTTAGAAAATTTTCTAAGTATGAGTGCAAAATGAGTGCGGAGGAACTTGAGGGTGTAATTTGGAGGTCGCGGAAAGTTGAAATAAAGAAGAAATGTGCCTTAAACCCACGGTGAATCCATCAAAATGAGATCAATGACTGTGATTTAATTGAGAATACAATCGAACAATGACTATGCATTGTGTTTGCATGGTGGTCATGATATAATAAGAAAAGATCAACGGATGTGATCAAAGCATGGAAAGATCAGACAACTACTGAACGTTGAAGTTGTGTTGCATATTTTAAAGGGAAAAGAACAGATCGACAACCACAATTGATTTGAGGGATCGCATCCAATGACTGCTAAGTGTTGAAGTTTTCACTGTGGTTTGAGAGAAAATCGCACACAAAATCAAATATGGTCTATTTCGGTTTCAAAGGATTATTGATAGACCATTTTTTAAAAGATTTGGAGCCAACTCGATGGACATACATTCTTATGTGGAAAAACTATTGAGAATATGAAGTGTATAAATAACGATGATATGTTTATTTTTAGGAGGGTATTGAGTGTATGGAAGTGAAGTGGATTGTGTGAAGAGAAGCTTTGAAGCTTCAAGGCTTGAGGATGTCATAGAACGAAAAGAATATAGTCTAAGGGTAGAAGGGTGGTGCAAGGGAGAGGATTGGTGTCCTCGTCTTCTTAACAGGTTGGATCCTGGCATATTGGTGCATGTAGACTGTAAGTGGGTGTTTACAGTGAGGATTGGTGTCCTCATATTCGTAACAAGTTCGTGTCTGGCAAGTTGGTGCTCGAAAACTGTAAGTGGTTACTTACAGTGAGGATTGGCATCATCATCTTCTAAACATGTGGGTACTTGTCAGATTGAGTTGAAAGTGGGTGCTTACTGCAGGGATTGGTGTCCCTCACAGTTTGGAGCATGTCAAGAATGTAATTCTTGTTTAAACATAATAAAAACTTTCATGGTTTTCTTCCTTATTGGGTTTCCACGTAAAATATATATGTACTATGACTTTGTATTGATATCAGTTGACATGGTTAATTCTCTGCATTTCCTATGTTTGATTCTATGATGACTAGATAAATGG
>ML793279.1:223722-241653 GCA_009831015.1 Picea engelmannii | reverse complement strand
TCTTGTACTTGAACATTTAAGTGGGGTAAAAGGAGGTTTCCCCCTCGAAGAGGCTTATTATCTGAAATTATCTCTGTTTCAAGGCGTTGAGTACTTTTCCTGAGGTTTTTCCATGCTATATTGATGTTTGGTTCTTAACAAAAAAAAAAAATTTGCATTAGGAAATTAACATCAACAATAAAAATCATAGCAACGCAAAATCAATGACATCATAAATAAAAGCATTACCATCTACTCATCATTGAAATCAATAACGACGCATTCAATGCATCAACAAAAAGGATAGTGACACATAAACATAAATAGCGTTGTCACTTAACACATCACAATCATCTTCAAACAATTTATAAACAATGATAAACCAGATAACAAATATTAAAATGACTACCTGCCCAACCTACCCTGCAAGGTTAGGACCTCCAGGACACATAAGCAACACTCAAGCTCAGGATCCAATTGATTTTGACCATTTAAGGTCTCAGGGCTGGTGATTGTTTTGAGGAACAAGAAGGTGTCTACATCCCACCAACACAATCCATTCCAAGAATCAACTAGCTCAATCAGTTAACATCATTACTATTCATGGCGCAAGAGAATTTAATTAATCCATCATTTATACATCTATATAATTCATGACGCATGAGAAATCGACTTTATTTTGCAAGGCACAAGAGAATATAATTAATAAATCAATCATATGACAACATTATTCTAAGGGCGCAAGTATAATCAACTTTATTTCAAGATGTGTGTGTGATCTAATTACCAAATTAAACATAAATCAACATCAATCAATGCACACATTTAATCTTAATCACTTAATTAAACATATATCATCATTATTCAATGTGCGCAAATAATCTAATCACTTGAGAATCACACATCAACATTAATTCAAGGCGCACGCAAAATCTAATAACTTAATCATTTACACATCGTCATTATTCCATAGCGCAAGCATCCTAATTACTTAACCATCAGTGTATTCCATGTTGCAGGGTAATCATCAACTTTATTTTCAAGGCACAAGAGTAAACTAATCTAAATAATCATATATCAACATAATTAAAGGCACAAGAGTAATCATCAATTTAATTTCATGCGCAAGGTAGCTAATTACATAATTCATCATACAACACAATGATTTCAAGGTGCATAAGTCATCTAATTATTCAATCAATCAATCAGGCATCCACCTTATTAAATGGCGTAAGAGAATCTAACTACACAATCAATAAGACATCAACATCGCCTAATGATTAGATGACAACATAACAAAATAGTTTCGCTTAGCAGTAAAAGATAAATGCCAATACTAATGCAGATGAAAAGGATTGGCGATGATCACTATTAACGGCTTGGTTGAAGTCCTTCAGTGATTAGTGACAATCAACTCTTTCACTACAATTAATGTGGAGATGACCTTGGATACTCTTGACAAAACTCGTTAAGTTAAAGGGTTGACTCTAGAGTCCAAGCTTACTAACTTAATATCAAGAATCAAATTTTAGTCAGTGTGAGCCATAACTAGAGCTTGTGCTTATATCCATTTACTTATTATCTCCAACATTTTAAAGGAAGGGTTCCTTGTAATTAACTTCTCACTCAATAAAATAACTTACATGTGTCTAAAAATCTTCTAGAGGAAGGCGCTATGAAGGGTTACTCTGTTCCTGGAGAATATATAGCTTAAAGTAAGTAAAGGTAAGTCATGAAGATCCTCAAAGTTCATGATACAAGGGGAGGAGTTACTACATCATCTCTCTTGTATAGTAGGACAGTAACAAGCATCAAGGAAAAATAAAAAATCAACTAAAGTTTAGAGGATGGTCCAAAATTTCCTTCCAACACTATAGGAGATCTCTTAGGCTACCATACTTGAACATCCAAAAAAAAAAAGGTCAACCTGAGATTAAAACGCCTAAGGAATCTCATACTACCTTACAAAGTACATGTAATTACAACCATAAAATATGTTAATCGTACCCAACTTAAATGGTATTCTAAGGCATGCTAAACAATCTTTTATAAGAAAAGAAGATAAACCACATCGTAAATAACAAGGTAAAAGAACCCAGCCGCTAACTTACAGGTCCATTAAAAAGGAGATCGAGCCTCACCTACGTGTAAACAACCAAGGAATCCACCTTCGATGGCCAAAACTGATCTCATCATTAAAATCTTATGGAGAGCCACAGGAATTCAAATTAATTGTTGGCGCCAAGGAAATCGTGATAAAAGAAATAGACATAGAGGGTTGTGCAAGTCATTGACTTAGCTGGCAGTCTTACACATAATTTAGTGAAGGGACGAACATGACGGATGGCGCAGATTCTTCTGGTAGTATTACACAGAAATTCGTGGGCAGTCTTTAAGGGAAATTCGTGGGCAACAGTGGGAAGGCATGGAGCCTTAACCCTCCTAAAAATGCATTGAGAAACAAAGATAAGGCATTGGGCATCTATGTGTAGGCACAGATCCTAGCAGTCTTACACAAAAATTCACGGGCAATCTTTAAGGGAAATTCATGGGAAACAGTGGGAAGGCACAGAGGTGATAAATCCTTCAAAATCACAGTGGTAGACAAGCTAAAAAAAACGTTGTGTGTTATGGAAAAATGCAGAGAAGGACAACAGAAAAGGAAGGGAAAAGGAATTTCATTGAGCTATTAAAGGTGGACGCTGAGCATCCCCTCCCATACACACAAGCCTCCTTAAGTCACAAATTTCGCAAAGGGTAAAGCATAAAAACACTGAGCAAAAACCCAAATTCGTTGGGCAGAGAAGGAAGCAATGCCGAGATTCTTTCCATCACATAGATATGGAAAGGACAAATCACATGGCTGGGAGAATTCATTTTTTGGAGCAGAGATAATTTAGGGCGAAATCACCTGCCCAAAATGTAGAGAACCACTAGCTAATTTGCCTGCCAAACGTAGAGAACCGCCAACGAGTTCACCAAAAAAGAAGGAAAGTTCATAATGAGTAACCAACGAATATTTTGAAGCAGTGAATGCTCCAAGAAAAAGGAAAATTCACAAACAAAAATCGATGAGGATTTTGAGGCAGCGAAAGCAATCCAGGCACACCATTCATAAATCGATGAATGATCCAGATTATTTTTGGCACGAAATGAGATTGGAGATATAATAAAGAAATGCACAGAGATATTGCAAGAGAGACAACAATATAAAATAGATATAGCGGAAATAAAACAAGAGTCACAGATATACAGTAATACACGATTTCTATTAACGAAATAAATGTACATAGACTGTAAAATACAGAGTGAAAGACTCGCTAGAATGGTAGTAGCTTATCTCTGAGAAGAGATGTGATGGCTACTCGCATCCGTGAGAAGATGATTACTACAATGAGGCTCTAAAGGCCTTTTTAACAATAAGCAAGAATGCCAAAAACCCTAGACATCCAAAAACCTAACCCTGAGAGATGAAGCGCCAAAAGTCATGTGGGCCCCGTTTGGGTAAGTTGGTGCATCAACTTCCCGGGGTCGTAACTTTTGCATACGATCTCTGTTTTAGGTGTATGATAGCTCGTTGGAAAGATCTATCTGAGAAATACAACTTTTGGGTGAGAAACGTTGATCTATAATCCATATTTCTCCTCGTTTTCTCAAAAACCATCGTTTAGGGCCTCAAACTATCCCCGAAAGTTAAAAACTGCTAAAAATAGTAAATTACCAAAATTGTCAGAAAACTGTTTTGGGCCAGTTGGAGAAGGTGGGTGGCCACCGATATCCACCTGGATCAATCCTCCCTCCTTAGGAAGCAATGGTCTCCATTGCGTTGACTTCCCCGGGGAGAGGGGAAAGTGATTGTTGAATCTGAATCTTGGTGATCTACTTGCCTTGTTGGAGAAGTGGTGTTGCTTAGCTTGTTGAAGGCTATCACGAACCTTTGGCTGGAAGGTTTGGACCTTTTTAACCAGTCTGGCTACGTGAGATGACTATGTACAGAAGGAATCTTTGTGCTTTGTTGCAACCTTGTCGACCTGCTTCTGGTGGATAGAAGGTGCTTGGGCCGAGGCTGTAGTGGTTGCAATATCCTTTTGTTCCCCTTTTGAACAGATTGTGGAGAAGATGAATTTTGCAGTATGAGATACTACCTTGTGGTACTATTTAGGTGGGACAATAGTCAGAACTACCTCTGGTATCTTGTAGAGATGACCCCCCAGAGTAACAATGACACTACGGGGTCGAGACTCATAGATAGCATGGCGTTTCCACATATATGGCTAGCCCAAGAGAACATCACAAACATCCAGTGGGGAAACATCACATAATACCTCATCCTTGAAGGGTTGGATGCCATATGACAATCGATACTACTGGCTGACAAGAAGATCTCGTCCTTGGTGAAGCCACCCGATGTTGTATGGTTGTGGGTGTGGTGGTGTCGACAATCCCAATTGTTTGACAACCTCTGTTGAGATGAGGTTCTTCTGTCTTCCGCTATCAACAATAAAATGCAACGAGGTCCCCTTCACCCACATCTGTGAATGAAAAAGGCGCTCCCCCTCTTCAGGATCTGTTGGTTCTTCTGGTTGAATTGTTGCGATCGCAACAATCACAGTGGGGTCTGCATCGATGATCTGTCTTTTACCAATATTTTCAGAATCAGATTCTGAATTACGGTTTGGCTCCTTGTCTTTGATATCGGCCACCAATGACTGTTTTGAGCGACATTCATCGGTGTTGTGCCAGGGTCTTTTGTGGAAATTGCACCATTTTCCAGTGTCCTTCTTTGTCTTCCCGTGACCCTTCTTTTCCTGTTGCTTGGACTGATTTTCGGAAGACCGTTTGTTAGGGTTGTCTTTTTCATACTTTGGTTGTTGAATATTTGCAGACCCGAACTCCCATTTGTTCTGGTGCTTAAATTTCTGCTCGATTTTAACAGCATATCGATAAGCAACACCGAGTGATGAGATGTCCAGAAAATCCATTTCAATTTGGATGTTTCTGTGTAGAGCCCCACGGTATTTCAGAACCAAATTTCGTTCGGAGTCTTTGATACCTAGCTTGGAGCACAAGGTATGGAAGGTATTGGTGAACTCTAGAACTGCTTTACCCCTCTCTTTCCGCATTGTGGTCCATCTCATGTACTGGTCCTCATAGTTGCCAATAGGGTAATATTATTCCTTTACCGCATCCACACAAAAAACCCCAAGTGGGCTCGACCCCATATATTCCAGACTCCTCTGTGGAACTCTGCTCTTAGTAAGTTTCCCACCAATGTTTGACATGGGGGAGAGCCTTAAGAAGTGCGAAGGTGATCTTTTCCTTGTCTGAAAAATTATGAATAGAGAAATAACCTTCTAGCAGATTTAACCATTTATCTAGGGCATCTGCATCTATTTGACCTTCAAATACGAGAATATCAAAATTAACTTGTACCTTGAAAGACGAGGTGTCTCCAAAGTGGATACTTGATGAAGATACACTTGATGCTATCGGCAGGCGTTGAAGGATGTGGGAAAAATTCTCCATCATTTCGTCCCTCTGTCGCGTGAGAGCTTGCTCAAGCAACAGACTGATAGGATCGTCTGCTCCATCGTTTTTCTTTTCTTCCACCATTGAGGGTTTCTTGGGTGTGCGAGAGCGATTGTCCTCAAGAGAGACAAGATTGAGACCCAACTTGCTATACTCGGACCTCGTCGAGGACATGCACTGAAAAACGATCAAGAGCAGCTTGCTCTGATACCACTGATCCGGATTATTTTCGGCACGAAATGAGATCGGAGATATAATAAATAAATGCATAGAGATATTGCAAGAGAGACAACAATATAACATAGATATAGCGGAAATAAAACAAGAGTCACAGATATACAGTAATACACGATTTCTATTAACGAAATAAATGTACAGAGACTACAGAGTGAAAGACTCGCTAGAATGGTGGTAGCTTATCTCTGAGAAGAGATGTGATGGCTACTCGCATCTGTGAGAAGATGATTATCACAATGAGGATCTAAGGGCCTTTTTAACAATAAGCAGGAATTCCAAAAACCCTAGACATCCAAAAACCTAACCCTGGGAGATGAAGCACCAAAAGTCATGTGGGCCCCATTTGGGTAAGTTGGTGCATCACCTTCCCGTGCATACGATCTTTGTTTTAGGCATATGATAGCTCGTTGGAAAGATCTATCCGAGAACTACAACTTTTGGGTGAGAAAAATCAATCAACGATCCATGTTTCTCCTCGTTTTCTCAAAAACCATCGTTTAGGGCCTCAAAATAGCCCCGAAAGTTAAAAACTGCTAAAAATAGTAAATTACCAAAATTGTCAGAAAACTATTTTGGGCCAGTTGGAGAAGGTGGGTGGCCACTGATATCCACCTGGATCAATGAATCTATAGACTGAAATTGTCTTGGCTAGAAGGTTTGCAAGGAAGATAAAGAAGATAAATGTTGAGAATCCACCCATGGCATCGAGTGTTATACTGGCAATCATAACCACAATTTTTCCTAATTAAACTGAACTAATTTACATTGAATAGAATAATCAGATATGGAATGGATTTCTTAAATTTTTTACATGCCAAGATTCTCAAATTAGATCTCAAAGATATTAACGAACTCATTAATTCAACCATAATTATAATATAGTTACGGTGAAATTCTATAACTCGATTATAATTTAAACCTTAAAATAAATACAAACTCCAAAATAAGAATTATCGTAACCGAGGCGGCGAAATCGAATATGTTCCTCCGCGTTGGCGCTCCCTCCAACCTCCCACTCGCTAATCGTGTAACTTCACTGGTACCTCCCAACCAACACTAAGGGTACTCTTCTCCCCCCTTAGCCCCCCGAGCCGCAAAGGGGCCACGCACAACCACAACCAGAATACTCTAGCTCCCAGCTCGTCTCGCAAGGTAGAGCTACCACTCTCTTTCTCGAGCTAGGTATCCCAACTCTTACAAGTAAAACCAATCATAATTTCTACAACATAACCTTACTCTTACCAGTCATCCCCATTCCTCCTCTCAACCATTTCTTTTATAGATTTTTTCTTAGTGACCACTTGCCAATTACACATTTAATTCTTTTTTAAAAAAATAATTAGGAATCACTCCCCCAATACACTTGTCACCCATTCCCTTAGTTACCCCAATAAATCCACCATTTAATTTAATTAAATGTCAATTTCCCTCACTCATCCTAAAATCACTCCTAGTATCACTTAATTACCTTTATTTCCCATTTATGACTGACGTCTTTCTAAAACAAAGTTGAGTTAAAGTAGGAATGTTCTCTAGTTAGACTATACTTAGATACATTTCTATGCTTACACATCTTTATGCTTTATTCCTTTCTCAAATTAAATTCTAATTTAGTATTTACTTTCACAAGGTGTATTAAATCACTTCTTTAGATTTGTTTTATTTTTATTTATTCTTAATTTGATTTATTTCATCCCCTCATCATTTAATTTAAAATTTTAGTTTTTAGTATTCTCACCCACTTAGACTTAGGATTAGTTAAATATTTATTTGCAAACGCCTAGACCTTTAGGAATTATGCTTAATAAATTCATTCTTTAGTTAATTAATTAATCAATTAATTAATTAGGCAGGTGCTCAAGATTTTAAGGTTTAACATTCGCTCAAGTTTTCTAGGCCACCTAGATTCATTGACTCATTTTTTTTTACTGCAACGTGCCTTCAAGACACACTTCGTGCTCTAATGGTGTCACTTGTCTTTGTTTCAATTTTTAATTACGTGATGTGCCCTTCAAGACGCACTACATGCTCCAAGGGTGCCACTCGCCTTTGACTAGTTTTGCTAGTTATCCAACCCTTGGAGTCAATACTCCATTCAGGTAACCTTGTGAGAGACTAAGGGTCTCTAAGGAATAAGAACCATGCCTTATTGCGCGCCCCTTATAATCTTCGTGAGCGACTGTCTCAGTGTTCCCTCATGGCATCATGGATCTCTCGAACTAGGTAATTGTTAACCTACAATATGAGCCACGGCAGGAGTGCTAGTAGGATGTGACAGGGTTGTTGCCACACCTCTCTCTCAATATCAGGTTGTTGTGCATGGCCCATTTACTCCTTATGTCAGTCTGATTAGCAAGAAATCGTCAACCTGCATCCATCAACGAAACGCTGTCAATGATCCATAAACAACATCAAAATATACCCGATCATACGTCACATATGCACAAATGAAAATACCCAAACCAATACAGTCCACTCCCATACTCGATCCAGAGTCCAAGGAGGTCCATTGATGCCATCGACATGTTCAATCTGTCAAGTGTCATGCAAACTCAGGGGAACTTGTCAATAACATCTGCCAATACATAGATATCAAATAACATAACATCATAATCCATCAATATCATCATAAGAATCCATAAGCGAACATAAACCATATACTAAAACCGGATCACTTGCACGCAAGTGTCCTCAAAGAATAAGTCAATAACATGTGCTCGCAAGAGCGGGATGTTACATGGGTCACATGAAACAGATGACTGCAAAGTTCCATGGGAGAATATAAAAGAAGACAAATTGAATCAGAAAGAGGAAAAAGGTAAACCTTCATACTCAACGAAAGGTAAACCACCTGAATCTGCTCATCATATTGTTTACCATTGAAATATAGGAGTAACTAAAGATTTGTTCAACACTTCATATACTCCTTGGAGATATGCATGGCTTCTAAACACATGTACAACCTATCACATGACATTTCCAAGATACTTCTTTGAAGAATTCAATGACAATGTAGATGGCATAGTGTATTTTGCAAATAAATCGAGTCCCAAACCTTCGGGAATGGGCACCTTAAGGCTCAAAATACATGAACTCCCTGATTTTCTTCTACATGATGTAATCTATCTTCCTAAGTTGTGAATGAACTTGTTTTCCCTTGTGTACATCCAATAGCAAGGCCACTTTGTTCATATGTATGGTGGCAAAGTTGAAATAAGGAAAGATTCTGACAACATGGTTGTCATCACCGGGATGAAGATGGAAGATTGTTTAAGCTAAAAGGGACATCTTCCTATACACAAAATGATGAACACCTTTCTCACCACAGTGAAGGTATAATTCCATCTAGTCTTTTGTGGTGTGCTAGATTTGGCCATAATAATTATGGAAGTCTTTGTTTGTTGAGAAAGAATGGTGTTTCTAGTCTACCTATTATTCATAGGAAATTGAAGCAATGTGATGCTTGTATCCCTCAAAAACACAACAAACAATCATTTCATGACTCTACTTCCAGAGCATGTAAAAAAATTGAACTAATTCATTCTAATTATGTGGCCCTATATTTGTTCCTTCTGCAAATGGAAATAAATATATCATGTCGTTTATTGATGATTACATCGAGATATGTTCGGTGTACTTGTTGAAAGATAAATCACAAGATTTTGAAACTTTTAAAAATTTCCATGTATGGATTCAAAATGAAGCTCAGTCTCATATTGGCTCTCTTTGCACTGATAATGGAAAAGAATATACATCTAATGAATTTTAAATCTACCTTCACCAACACGGGATCAAGCATCAAACCACAATTCCATACAATCCTCAACAGAATGGTGTAGTTGAACGAAAGAACAAAACACTCCTAAATATGGTTCGTTCCATGATGTTTTTCAAGAATGTAAAATTGATCTTTTGCGCTGATGCAGTTCTATGTGCAATTTATGTGAAAAATAGGCGTTTGTCTCATGTTCTTCAAAACAAGACTCCTTATGAAATGTGGTATGGCCACATTCGTTCAGTGAGGCATCTCAAGGTCTTTGGTTCCACCTGCTATGCCTTGATTCCTAAGGAGAAAAGAATAAATATTGATGCAAGGAGTCGAAAATGCATTTTCTTTGGGTACTCAAATGCCACCAAGGGATGTCATCTTTATGATGATACAAACAAGAAATTCATTCTCTCTAGAGATGTAATATTTCTTGAATCCACCAAGAATGATGAAATTGTTGAGAGACAGCTTGATCATCTGGATAGGTTCACTCGTGTAAAGACATATCATGAATTTGATGATGAGATTCCACATCTTGAAGGGGGAATCCCTATCTTGGGTCAATCTCTGGAATCTCATTTTGAAGCACCATATTTCCCACATGAATAATTTCCCACCACTTCACCAAAACCCAAAGTTCATTTGGATGATGTGATCGAGAGGATTGAAAAATTGAGGCTTTATGAGAACTCAACACCATATCAAGCAACTGAGCAACTTGGACCATTGCATAAAGGTCCACCAAAATGGATCACAAAAACACTTGAAAGTGTTCATCCTGATGAGGTAGGAAAGACAAGAACCAAAATTTTCTCAAGACAAAATGGATGTAACGTAGATAATTCAAACTCAGGTGATGTACATGACGTGAATGTTTCATATGATTATGATTTGAATTTATCTACTAACCTTGAACCAAATTCCTTTGAAGAAGCCACTTCTCATGATGAATGTGTTGATATTATGGTAGTTGTGGGAGGTATTTACCTCCACGTGTAAACCTAACGAGAATAGAATACTTCGGGAAGCAAGAAGAAATAATAATATACTGAATAGACAGATACCCAGAATGAGAAGTCGGCCCAAACAGTTAGCTAGAATTACTTTAAATACAAAAGGCCAGTCTTCATTTTGGCAGGCAGTATCAGAATTGCAGAGCATCACTTGTGCGCACTGTAGTGCTCAGTTTTGTGCGTAGGTTTGAGGACAGCTGTCGGTGCACTTGTTGCAGCTAGCAGTTACGTTTTGGCTTGGAATATCTCTTGGCTAGGGTTTGGACTATCTGATCAGCTCTTGTTGGTGCTTTATCCTTGGGGAAAGGTGTGCTACCCTTTGTTTGGCTATCTAGCCTAGGGTTTGCTTCCGGAGTGATTCTCTGTCAAGGTTAAGGTGCTCGGAGGGTGGCTTCAGCCTATGGTTGGGTGACAATAGATATATTGTCAATGGTAAAATGAGAACATCCATTATATTCTAATAGGTTATGGGCCCACACCTCCTTCATTCTGTCTAACTGCTGGAAGGAAACATAGCCGTAAGGATATTGATCTCGTTGAATAACTGTCGCTAGGGTTTCTAGTAGGAGCAGTCACTATAGCACTGTTGCTAGGGTTACTAGCAGGTGCAGTTGTAGAAACCCTAATCCTCTCATTGAGACACCTTAAGTGAAGGGATTGACCTAATTTCTGGACAGATCAGTGCGCCCTAGCCTAGCACATCTCCTGATACTCTCAGCAAGCCAAGACATTAAGTTTGAGTTTCTGGTCAAATCTAGGGTTGACCAAGTCAAACCAGCCATGACTTACTCTATGAAGTCAGAGAACAAGTTATATGGAGCTTCTAAATTCAGAGCATGCAAGACAAGGATCGACCTCATCCTTGCCAAGAATAAAGTGTTGAATATCGTGAAAGGAAAGATCGTGGAACCAATGTTTGAAGAAGGAAAAGAGAAGAAACCACATAATGTTGTAGTTATGGAGAAGTTCAAAGACGGTGACATCAATGCTATGAGTATCATAGTGGAATCTATAAAAGACCACTTGATACCCTACATCTCCCAGCCTGACTCATCGAAGAATATGTACGATGCCCTAACAAATCTCTTCTCGGTCAGAAACATTGGACAAGTTATGAGTCTAAAGAATGAGCTCTGTGACATGAAGATGAATGATGAGGACGACATAACATCATATTTTGTGAGAATCTCTCAATTAAGAGATCAACTACAAGCTATTGAAGAGATCATCTCGGAGAAGAAATTGGTAAACATAGTACTCAATGGTCTTCCCAAGACGTGGGATGCATTTGCCGCAAGCATGAACACAAGAAAGGAGTATCCGACATTTGAATAACTTTGGACTTGTTGTGCTCAAGAAGAATCAAGGATCAGTGGAAAAAAAGAAACCCCAAAAGAAGTACGATGATCAAGCCTTCACAGCAAGATTCAAGAACTTTGGGAACAAAAGGAAGTTTGGTTCAAAGAGGAAGACAAATCAAGAGAAAGATATTTCAGAAATACAATGCTTCAACTGTTGAAAGTATGGTCACTACAAGAATTATTGCCCCGAGCTAAAGAAAAGGAAGGAGAAACACGAAGCATTAATTACCGAAGAAAAGGAACCTACAAAGAAAACTAAGCAGGATGAAAGAGACTTCTTCTTCTAAAGGTAACAATACTCTTCTTATTTCTTGTACATATCTTGTTTTCATCGTCTCTGTACATATCTTGTATATCTATCTATTGGAAGATAATGTGTTCCGAGAAGAACTATACCTATGGAAGAACAACAAGATAAGGATTGATATCATTAGATAATACACATGAAATGATGAAATACGTCAAACAAATCATGTGGAATCTATTGCAAGATAAGTCGAATCAATCATGAAGAGACTTAGAAGAAGCAAAGACAGAAAGAAGTCAGCAATCAAGAGGAAATTAGGGAAATACTTATGACGTTTTGTAGAAGACAACAAGACGGAAGCATGGACTCTGTTAGACAAAGAGAGCCAATTATATATTGCAGAAGACAATAAGGATGCAGACGGAAGCGTGGAATCTGTTAGACGGAGGAAGCCGAATATATGCACTCATACATGAAGCAAGGATTAGGAGGGAGCTAATCCTATGATCCATTAAAGATGATGAAGTATATATCCATGGTAGCAGCCATGAAAGACAGTACATGTCTAGTTCAACCTCAGAAGAAATCTTCTTCGAAGAGAAGCCTTAAAGTATCCCTGGTTGTCCATCCACATCCATGATCCTATGATGAAATAAATAAATGGAATCTTTAGGGCATGGAATCTATAAGAAACTCCATGGACCCGAGAACTAAAGAAACACATCAGGAAGAACATGAAGATTCCAAGAAAGAAAGAGAAGCCAGAACAACCAGTCATTGTATTAAGAATCACAAGATTACCAGCCTGATATGAACTCACTAAAAGCAATCAACTGAAAGTTGTGGTGAAGAATAGTGTATATATGCAAGCATTGCAAGATCCAGAACTAGGGGTTCTCCCAGATGGAGGGAGAAGACTATGATGATTACTTGTTTCAGTAAATCAGACATGCCTCTACATGAGTCATTATATCATCTGCAATATCCATGGGCTGGAGTTCTACATCACATGAATGTAAAGAATGTTCTCCAAAGAAATTGAATAAAGAGCATATGAAGAGAAACCTCAAGACTTTGAGGCATAGACCCTTGTATGCAGATGGAAGAAGATAACTTGGTAGAGAACCTCCAGTGCACAACAGAAGCATGGTGAAGATTCTCTATAACAAAGATATTATATCGGAATGATTACTCAGAAGATCAAGATGATGGATTGCCAATCCATGACAAAGATCTCATGACGACAAAAGAAGTGCCACATGGATATGTTCCAGTTTGACTCGTGCCACGATATTGTGAGCTAGCAAGAGGAATCCAACAATGATATACCTTATTGACCAGAGCTACATGAATCCTTCAGAACAAAACCAAGGTTCCAGACCGAAGTACATTTGAAATCAAGCATTACATTATCCGTGATGAAGTCCAGAAAGGAGAAAGTGGTTCTCCAATACATATCTCCATAGATGAGCAGATAAACAGACATTTTGGTAAAAGCTTCTGTTCAAAATGAAAGAGTTTTCATACTCAAGCTGGAGCTCATGGAGATGACTTCCATATTGAAAAAGGAAGAGATGACTCCCAAGTTGGGAGGGAGCACTGATGTATTATTTATTGATGGACAGTCATTTTTCAGTTCGAAGAATGGTCCAGGATGAGCAGATTCTTTCATGTTCGGAAAGTGGATTGAGATTTCTAATGGACAACGATTTCCCATTGTGGTTAACATGGGAAGTGGTCCAGATTGCTTATGTACCATAGACAATGACTTCCCATTGTGGTTAACATGGGGAGTGGTCTAAGGCTATCTCTCTTCTTGAGGGTTACTCAAGAAGACTGGCCCTCCTCGCCGGACAACGATTTCTCATTGTGGTTAACATGAGAAATGGTATGTTTTGGAGGTTTGTACATGATAGTATTTTCCTCTTGTGGTTAACAGAGGAAATGGTTCGGACAGTCATTCCTTAGGGTGTATTCATTCTCTCCAGGTTTCACTTTGTTTAGTGCTGGAGGAATGGCCCAAGGTGGGGAATGGTCCAGGCTCAACAATGAGGGACAAGCATTCCTTAGGGAAGATTCATTCTCTCCAGGTTACACTTTGTTTAGTGTCGGAGGAATGGTCCAGGTTCAAAAATCAAAACAATCATTCTTCCTTGTTTGAGAAGAATAAGGTAGATATCCCATCGTTGATGTTCTACTTTGAGGGAAAATATTCTTTCAGATCTCATAAATGTGAGTGAAAGATTGGCCCAGATGATTCATTTTATATCATAACATTGTTTCTGTGCAGGTTTATATCAGATGATTGTTATGAAGACTATATGATAGTAGATGTATACTATTGTGGTGGATGTGTTCCATTGTTCGTGACTATACGTTACTGATCAAGTACTTGTTTGCTACTTGGTGTGGTAGTGTACCACTGGATTGTAGTTATGTACTACTATGGATAGACACAATTGTGTTCTATTTTGTTCTGATTATCTTGAAGACTATCAGCAGTTTGGTAAATGATTATCGGCCAGATGAATGATTAAAGGATAGAGACTTCCTAGACAGAAAATGGTTCAGAACATCTACTCTTCTAAGACATATGTCCAGATTAGAAGAATGGCTCTTGTATCACTCTGTGGTGTGAGTGACTTATCCAGCATCATGTCTGATTACTCAGATGGAGTATGGTTTTGAGAAATGATGCAACTGATGACACTGATGGTGATGATGATGCTCATGATCTAGTCATGAGATAGTCTAGATGACTATGTTGATGCTACCGAGTGAATGGTATGTTTTGTGCTCAAGACCATTACCTGTAATACCTCCATATCTAGGAGGGAGTGTTGATATTATGGTAGTTATGGGAGGTATTTACCTCCACATGTAAACCTGGCGAGAATAGAATACTTTGGGAAGCAAGAAGAAATAATAATATACTGAACAGACAGATACCCAGAATGAGAAGTCGGCCCAGGCAGTTAGCCAGAATTACTATAAATACAGGAGGCCAGTCTCATTTTGGCAGGTAGTCTCAGAATTGCAAAGCAACACTTGTGCGCACTGCAGTGCCCAGTTTTGTGTGCAGGTTTGAGGAGAGTTGCCGATGCAACTGTTGCAGCTAGCAGTTACGTTTTGGCTTGGAATATCTCTTTGCTAGGGTTTGGACGATCTGATCAGCTTTTGTTGGTGCGCTATCCTTGGGGAAAGGTGCGCTACCCTTTTTTTGGCTATCCAGCCTAGGGTTTGCTTCCGGAGTGATTCTCTGTCAAGGTTAAGGTGCTCAGAGGGTGGCTTCAGCCTATGGTTGGGTGACAATAGAGATATTATCAATGGTAAAACGAGCACATCCATTATATTCTAACATAATGGAAAGAATCCATGCAGAAGGAAGTTGGTGGACCCTCCATTTGGAATCAAACCAATTGACTGCAAGTGGGTATTCAAGAACAAGTACAAATCAGATAGTTCACTTGACAAGCACAAAGCAAGGCTCGTGGAAAAATGATTTGCACAGAAAGAAGGCGTTGATTATGAGGAGATATTTTCCCCCACAACAAAATGGGATACTATATGTACTCTATTTTCCACAGAAGCACATAATGGATGGAAAATTCATCAAATGGATATGAAGACTGCTTTCTTGAATGGAGACTTGAAAGATAATGTTTTAATGTTTTCATTTTCCTTGTCCTGAACAAAGTCTAAATCAAAATATCCGATCAGGTTGAAGTCATCCACCTTAGAGTACCTGAGTCCAAAATCTTGAGTTCCCTTCAATTATTTTAAAACTCTTTTTGCAACAGACCAATGTCCTTCACAAGGCTTTTGTATGAACCTGAAAAGAATCCCAACAACAAATGAAATGTCTAGTTTGGTGGTAGTAAGATAGATGAAACCTCCCACAAGTTGTATGTACTTGGTTGCATCCTCAATTTCATTCCCTTCCTTGATGTGAGCTTCAAATTCTATTCCATTGGAGTAGAAACAAGATTACACTTATCCATGCCAAACTTGTTCAACAGTTCTCCAATGTGCTTCTTCTAGAAGATGAATTTGTACTTTGTATTATGATTCCCTTCAATGCCCAAATAGTAGTGAAGATGTCCTAAATTTGTCATCTCAAAGCTTTTCTTCAACCCTTTCTTTATGGATGCAATATAGCTTTCATTGTTCCCTGTTATTAATTGATCATCTACATATACTACAAGATATACAACAGTTTTGCCAACTTTTTTGACAAACAAAGTTGCATCATCAAAATTGTAGTGCTTGAATTTCAATTTCAGAAGATGCTCGGTTAGCTTTCCATACCAGACCCGCGGTACTTGTTTCAAGCCATATAAGGATTTGATGAGCTTTCACACTTTTTTTTCTTGTCCCTTCACAATAAAGCCTTCTCACTGAAACATAAAAACATTCTCTTTGAAGTCTCCATTCAAGAAGGCAGTCTTCACATCCATTTTATGAGTTTTCCATCCATTATGTGCTACCATGGAAAATAGAGTATGAATGGTAGCCCATTTTGTTGTGGGGGCAAAAGTCTCCTCATAATCAACACCTTTTTTTTGTGCAAATCATTTTGCCACTAGCCTTGCTTTGTGCTCGTCAAGTGAGACATATGATTTGTACTTGTTCTTGAATACTCACTTGCATTCAATTGGTTTGGTTTTGAATGGAGGGTCCACCAACTTCTATGTTCCATTCTTGATGAGAGCATCATATTCCTTTTGTATGGTTTATTTCCATTCATCATGAGAAGTGACTTCTTCAAAGAAAGTTGGCTCAAAATTAGTAGATAAATTCAAATCATAATCGTATGAAACATCCATGTCATTTACATCACCTAAATTTGAATTATCTACATCACCTCCATCTTGTTTTGAGGAACTTATGGTTCATGTATTTTCGACATCATCAGTATAAACACTTTCAAGTGTTTTTATGAACCATTTTGTTGGAACTTTCTGAAATGGTCCAGGTTGCTAATCTGATTGAGCTGGATTCCATATATTGACGCCATATTTCTCCTATCCAACTTGTCACCTGTTGTATACACATTCAATGGAGACGACTATCTTGAATGGTGGTTGCCCCCATTTCCCAGATCTTCAATTCCTTTCGAACGCCTGAGCATTTCATTCAAGGAGTATGGGAAACGCAGATCCATGCAAATCCACATAGACAAACACATGTCTCGAACGCAGTTCCACGCAGGAAAAATACAGTAAGCGAGATCCTGATTATTCTTGAGGAATATAAGGGTTTCCACTCCGTGAGGTTGGCAATCTGCAACGCAACTCTAAATAAAAGTTGATGAATCGAAAATTTAAATTGAAATGAGGTGCCAATACCGAATGAGAACATAGACGGAACCTACGACGCTGTGAAAGAATCAGTTGTTCATTTGGTCGAAGAGAGTAACATCGGCAGGCAAAATCATTTACGCAGAGAAAAAATGAATCATACGTTCGAGGAGACAGAGGAATGCCATATAGGACTATAGTGCTACATATCTACTTGATTTACGTGGGTGCAAAGCATGGGAACAGATGGAGATCGAAATGAGATTAAGGTTTGATGTGGAAAACCCGAGCACGTCCGACGAGAATACAGAGAAAAACCATAGCATGTTCGACGGGAAATGGGAGAGAAGATAAAACCCTATACGAGGGACTCATATCTAAGCGAACTGAGGAGACAGACTAACAAATTGCAGAAGGGCATTTTCTTCACACAAGAGGAAAGGCAACGCTCATGGAGTTAACAACAGCTTCGATACCACTGACAAGGAGGTGTGCA
>ML793279.1:193919-222405 GCA_009831015.1 Picea engelmannii | reverse complement strand
GCAATTAATGAGCAGGTCAACTCTAATGTGTCTATTAATCACAAAACAACCAAGGGTCATCCATACACTATGCACCCCACATCACATGAAGCAACCCCAATCATGGTGTAAACACTTTTGGAGTAACCCTGAAAACTAATGCATTTTGGTGAAAAAAAAAATGAAAAACTAGCCATGGTGAAATTTAGCCCCTAAAATTTACCTTGCTCAAAATGGTGATCTTCAAGGACAACCAATGACTCAATTTCAAGGTGGAGTTGGTTACCAAGAGATGTGTGGGGTGGAGTTAAAAAAAATTACTAGAGCCGAGTAACAAGTTCACCACGAAACCAAAATGAGCAAATGAGAAATTACTAGAGAGAAAGTTAGGTCTTGGGAATGGCCAAATCAATTTAGGATTGTTGGGTCAAGATTGATGGGAAGAATTAAAGGGTTTTGAATGCACTACTACATGCTATGTTAAATTCCCAGGGAAGTATTTGGTACAAGGTGCCAAATGGTGGGCTAGCCATTGGTTACCAAGGCTATCACATCCAAAGATAATAGTTCCACCATAATTATATATCCATGCAATAAACAACCCTTTCAATCATGACACATATGTTGACAAAAACCAATTAGGATATATATACCACATGCATAATAATCAAATAAAGTGAACAACCATTGTCATGATCCAAAACATGTGGCATATATACCATATCAATACTAGGTGCTTCAACTCCATTTGTAAAAAATATACCATTCATAATGAATGCTTGTTTTATGCAAAAAGATTCACTTTGTACCATATAAATTCTATTAGAATGGATTTTGAATATATGTATGAACTTGAGCCATTTTTTTATTATAAAAACTTGATATTGTTTATCAAATAAACTATAGAACCAACCACCATTTCGAGCAAGTGTTACAAGAATGTTTAATCAAAACAAGAAATATATGATGATCAAAACATAATAACAATAGATATGTATAATTTCATGGCATAATCAAATCCATAACTATAATGATGTGCAATCATAAAGATAATCCAAGACACAATTAAAGCTTCACTACCCAGACCATCAATGCCATCCAACCAAGAACTACTTATCTCACCATATTCTCTAGTAATGTGTCTTATACCTCCAATGCAGTCTAAGTGATGGGATTCCCTTTGTTTTTAGTGGGTCATCAAATGCTATAGAATGAGGGTCAAAACAAATAATTTGAGGAATATAGGTTTAGGCCATTATGATTTTTCAGAAGTAGGCATATGCTTCAAAAACAAATTTGCCAAGCTCTGTGAATCTATTATTGTAGACTAGATATGAGATCATACCACCCTAGCCCCATTTTGGTGGTTATTATTATGGTTTATTGTATTGGGTATATGAATAGCATGTGGTTTTGTGCTCGTAGTATAGAGTTAGCAAATATATTTTTTATTATAGTGGGTGTGTATGCCCTTGTTCCTATTAGAAGCATAATCTAATGGAAATGAGAAAGAATGCCATGTGCCTCTAAATGGTTGTATTTTTTTTTCATTAAAGCCTCTTTTGACTATTATATAACAAAATAAACTTTGCTTTAATACCAAAAATGTGCACTTCTTATGCAGTGGCCCCACTCATTAGCAAAACTATATCAAAAGCTAAAAACATGGATTGACTTAATCCAAAATAACTAGGTCCAAAGCTAAGATATTCATAAAACCCATAGCATGAAACGTAGATAACTAAACCACAATGCTTGTGGCAAGGGGGGGGCATCATGATCATCTGAGGTTGGGCCCCAACCAATTATAGTAGGGGGGACCTCCAAAGGTGGGTCTCATCCATTTGGATGCTTGGGGTCCTCAAATATAGATAATGCCAAAGTCGAAAACTCCTTTACACATGCAAGATGGTCAAGCACATTCTATGTTTTCTCCCACTCCTCTTGAATTAATCAATCAACTCTGTGTTAGCCACTCCAACATGGTTACATATTGATTGTTTATGCAATTGTTATATGCATATATGTGCATTGATCAATTCTTATTGACTTCAATAAGAGATGAAAGAATATCGCAAAAATAGAAAAAAATGTGTAGCATATAATGCTAATTTGAGTGGGAAGGATGGAAGAAATCCCCTATCATAAAATGCTATATCAAATCAACATGAACTAATATTGTCCTTTATTTGTTGAATAATGAACACATAAAGTTCATTGTAAGCCCATAACAATGGGTGTACTATAGGAAACAAGAAAACATTGGTTGTACTAAACAAGGGGGCTTGAAAAGCCTTCAAAATCTCTAAGATAAACTCAACAAAGTTTAAAACAAATGTTTTTCCATGTTGCAAACGAACAATAGAATTTTAGTCAACCATATGGCAAGAACAACACACAAGGAAGAGATGAATCTAGAGTGTGGGTCAATCTCAACAACAATATAAATGAGAGATTGTAATATACAAGACGTTGTTATGCTTCGTGAGACCAAGAAGTGAAGGTAATCAACTATTTACAAGGACCGGCATTCATTAAATCTATGTTAATTTCTTGGGTTGATTTTCGATCAAGTCAAGCACCATAGTTGCCTTGATGAAATTAACTTGAACAAGACTCATCCATATTTCCCCCGCTAGTGAAGAGTCATGTATCTCATTCTCTTAAATGGAGTTGTTTATGTTACTAATTCTAATATATTTTTATTTGCCAAAGGAATCAATCAAAGGAAGGGCCTCTGTGCTAAGCCTTGAACCATTTGTTGTGTGTTCAACAACACCATAGATAATGTTGTAACAATGTGATGGAATTGTTTTATTGAGATCCTATTGGATAGAATTATTTTTTAGTGAAGCGAATTCCAACTAAGATAGGATGTAATAAGACAAACATGTCGTTACAATTGTTGGTCCTTAAGCAATGTCAAGTTTACATGATTTAATAACTTCATAGTTGCCACAATATTCCTTTAAGAATAATTGGTTCTCATTTGCGCTTAAGTATGCTTGACACCAAATATTAAGTAAAATAGTGACTTTGTATATCAAGTTGCCATTTTTGATAACCATGACTTTTAATATAATTTGAGGTTCATTCTTTCTTTCACTTCTCTTAGATTAAGAATTTTTATATAAAGTACCATGTGTGGAAGTCTAGAGCATTGGAATCTTCTATCCCTCACGTAGGATAGAAGAACAAACATGAATGTACTCACGAATACCTCAGATTCATTATGACCTATTTGATGTTGTATTCTATGAATCTAAGAATAGTAAATGTACAACAGTAAAGGTATTTGATGGTGGCTTATGGAAGATTGTTTCTTAAGGAGTCACGATGACATGCTTCCAAAACCATCAAACCCTTAATGACTATATATCTTTAATATAAATTGATGTGATAAAGAAATATGGAGTCAAAGAAACTCAAATAAAGATGTTGTTGGAGAATGGGATCAAGACACAACACAATAGGGGTTGGACTATCTTAGGAATGATACCTCCTTGTTTGTGTTTTACGACAATCATAAAATTTCCAAGATTTTAAAAGTGAAGACACAATGAAGTTGGTAAAGCAAAACAATTACTACACAAGTAACTTGAAGGAAAGAAAAGGGGAAGTTTTAAAGGAAGGTTCTTGAGAAATTCACCAAGGACTTTACATAGGAAGGTTCTTGAGAAATTCAGCAAGGACTTTATAGAAATTCCAAGATAATTCTGCCAAAATGAGATAAGACGAGTCAAAGTACAACCAAAGAAATTTATCGAAAATCATGGTGTCAATAAAAACATGTCCACATGGGGGCATACATGGAAAATTAACCAAGTATCAAAGGTAGTACAATGAATTCTATGGAAACTAAAAAGTCCAATGGCCTAAAATGTAGTGCTTAACCTAAATGCATTTATAACGAATATGGAGGGTTTAGTGGTATAGAGATTTGGAACTAACAAAACAAAATGTTTATCATAAACCTTTAGAGAAACTGATTTGGCATAAAATGGGTCACAAGTACAAATGCGCTAATGAAAAGAAAAAGTGTACATGATGTTTTCTAAAGGGAAACATAAAAAAGAAAATAAAGATAGTGCATGCACAAGGCCTCGTCACTTTGGATGAGAGGTAGCATATATGAAGACCACCAAGGGCCAGTATTCATTGCTCTCCAATTTTAAGTTAGTATATATAAATAAGGTTTTGTATATTTTTTACTAATGTTCAACCGAGTAATAAAATTGATTTATAAATTTACCTTGCAAAGATGAATGAATTCCTAATGTTTATGGTTATTGTTTTCATTAGTTTTGAATTCTAGGATATTTGATCTTAAATCTTTGGTGGATTCCTTTTGATGCCAGTATAAATGCATGTATGATTAAAGAAACATTGTAATGCATGTAGGATAAAAGAAAGATTGTAGACATGAATATGGTGATATATCTTTGCCTAGATTAGTTGCACCAAAAGTAACACAGTGTTCTACAACCCAGTATGGGGGAGATGTTGTCACATTCTGTTACATGAATAACATTACGTGAACAACAATAAAATAAATAAATAACTACATGCGTACATATGTATATGACAACATCTAAAAAATTAAACCAAAATCTGAAACTATCAAGCCTCGAGAGAGATCAAATTTCTTAAGGTGTAACATTTTTATCATTTAATATGAAAAAATTAATATATGACATGGAATTAAATGATAAAAAAAAATATACTTTAAGAAATTTGATTCTTCTCAGTGTTTGATAGATCCATGTTTAAGATAGAACTACACTAGTAACTATTAAAAATATATAACTTTACACAGAAAATGTAGATACATGATTGTACCGCAAAAATCAATTAATACACAAAAGAGTAGATGTTCTCATCATGATATCGATTAATCCCACCAACATAAAAAAAAAACAATGTTGCAACACACTATGAAAAGTGAGCATGTTGTGACTCATTTATACCACTTCCATACATAGTCATTGTATGTTGAAGGTAGAGACAAACCAATATGGTTGAAACTTCTAGGTAAAATAAAATCCACCGGATTTTATCAATCTTGCTATTTCCTCCATCATATCTAAAGATGACTAAGCATGCTTATCAATCGTGCCCTAAAGTGCAATATCTAGAAATTAAGCAAAAGTGTGAATTCACTAATTAGTTATCACCGAGGCAAAGACAATAAATGAAACTACCTTTGACTCTATTTGAAGGCTATCCTATTTGTAATTATTGTTGTTGCCACAAATTTGTGTAGAGTGTATGTGGGTAAACAATACTTTGAGAAGTGCCAAAATGGTCAAGCATTTGTCCAAAGAATGGGTAAATAAATTGCGGCCATGGCATATATTCGTGACCTTAGATTTTAGAATGGAATTTTAAGAAAGATATGATCAAGATATAATGTGGATATGATATAGCTAAGATAAATTTATATATTTAAAAACTTCATAAAGAAACTTAAGGATGTTTTTCCATATTTATAGATAGTATCTCTAGTAAATTTATCAGTGTAAATTAGTAGTCTGAGAGTGTTTGAACCAAGTTTGGTCAACACAAAACTAGCCAAGATACGTAGATATGATTATATATATATTCAATAAAAAACTCACAAGAAAACCTAAGGGATGTTTTTCCACATTTGTGGATAGCATCACTAGTGAGCCCAACGATATAGACTAGTATGCTTAACCTAGGAGGGTTCGAATGAGCCTCTATTGACACAAAACAAGTATAACCGATTGAACTAATTGTTTAGGCTAGCTTGTATATATATTGTTGAGATCATAGCCTGGTGTACTAGCTTGAGTGGTTGAGTGCTTTGAGCTTCATGCAAGTGGTATTGAGGATGATCCCCCCATACTTGTTGTCTTTGTTGTGTGACTCACTTGATATCTCTGCCAAGTCAAGTGTCATAATCAACACCAACAAGTTTACAATGGGTACCATCTATGAAATGGGAGGAAGTGCCTGGAGGTTTCCCTGTGAGGTTTTTCTTGGAAAAAAATATTTGATGATATCACAAGAGATAAACAAGGATTGAACAGAACTAACCAATTAACCCTAAATCAACATAAGCCATGAACACATAAAGAGAAGAGAAGATGTTCATGCTCGTAGACTAAAGAATCAATCACTAATAATGAATAAATATGTTACAAATGAGGCATGAATTGTGTATTCATACACAACTCATGAGGTGGGGTGTCTTCTCATATAAGGGGGTTATGGGTCCACATAAATGATTAGGTCAACAATAACAACCTAGAGTATAATAAAATATTGTTGACAAGGTTTGCTATTAAACCATAACTTAGTATTACAATAATAAAAGCTCTTAGCCATAACAAGTAATCACAAGTGAAGATTACACACCATCATTTTAACACCCCCCTTAATCTTTTTGATGTTTTGGTCGCTGTGAGAGGTATTAACCTCCAAGTGTAACATGTATACTTAGATTAGAACATTCCAGAAGTAAGAGAACCCTCAAACAAATGTGGTTAAACCCTAGAAGAGAAGTCGACCCAAGGAGAATAATAATAAAGAATTAAAAGGCCTTGAAAGAGAAGTCGGACCAAGGAGAATAATAATAAAGAATTAGAAGGCCCAGAAAGAGAAGTCGACCTCACCTCGAAAAGTCACTTGGACATATTAGTATAAATAAGGAGGCACCCTAGCTCATTTGCACACTCTCACTCACTCACTCAACTAGTGCGCAAGTCTAAGGAGTTGCAGTTGCAATAGAAGGAGGCGCAAGTCTGGAGAGAGTTGTGCAGCAGCTGTCGTGGAGTATTCTCAGTCTTTCTAGTATCTCTCTTGTGTGCTTCTCTTGGTAAAGGTATGCTTCCTTTAGTAGAGGTACGTTCTCTTGGTATTGTATTGTTGTTGCAGCAGTGGTGTTCTGGTTAGGGTTTATCTGTTGGTTCTAGTGTGAACTTGTCGAAATCGTTCCATCTAAGAAAAGGTTACCGTGCTCGGGGGTGGCATATGTGAATTCCTATGGTTGGGTGACAATGATGTGACATTGTCTATGGTTAAACGAGCATACCAAAATTTTAACATGGAATCAAAGTTGGTTTCCTTCGTAACAGTCTAACCACTGGAAGGAAGATCCTTAGTTTCCCCCATTGTCAAGCTCGTTGAGCACTTACTGAACCCACACGAAGGTCGCCTAAGGAGGGCACATTTTTTCATCGGATCAGATCTACAATCTTCCAAAGTTGAAGAGCCAAAGGGAGATGTTGTAGCACGAGTTACAGTGCCAGTTGCAGTGTAGTTGCAGTGCCAGTTGCAGTGTCGGTTGTAGCACCAGTGGCAGTGTCAGTTGCAGTACCAGTTGGTCCAGTGAAGTTTCCGGTAACTCATTGAAAGGATGTTGAAATTATTCTTTCCCTAGATCGGCTCTCTAGTCATTCTTCCAACAATTAGGATTTATGGTTTTGCAACAACAACAAACACTAACCCAAATTCATTGTGCACTTTCAGTGAAGTGTTGGGCCTCATTTTTGTTTAGTTTTCCTAGTGCGCCCTACCCTAGCGCATCTCCATCTATCTTTAGATTGCAAGTTGGAGCACTTTGAAGTTTTTGGATTCGTCGTTACTTGTCGCTGTTGATGAATGATGTCGATGCATGTTGTTGTTGTTGGAGGTATGTACTTGTATATGTTTAAACAGTGTCACTATCTTGAGGGTGTTTGCAGAAGAAGGGATCTTTTGTCCAAGCAGCAATTGAAAATCCAGATATCAGATCCAGCAAATTCAGAGGAACAACGCACTCCAAGTTTGATTGTTTTGATATGCCTCTAGTTGT
The DNA here is from genome assembly GCA_009831015.1 of Picea engelmannii. Classification (NCBI taxonomy): domain Eukaryota; kingdom Viridiplantae; phylum Streptophyta; class Pinopsida; order Pinales; family Pinaceae; genus Picea; species Picea engelmannii. The sequence goes on along the minus strand of ML793279.1, from coordinate 214,607 downwards.
TATGGCATTATTGTGATCTTATGAACATCTAGTTGTATTTTGATCTATTGAAGTTATGATTATCATACTAACCTCTGGTCAAAGTTAAAGTTATGATTAAGGTTTAGATTTTAGATTTTATTTGCATTATATTCCCTAACTCAGATTTCTGTTAAGAAAGCATATCGTCTTAGTACAAGGGACAAATTGGAGAGAATACGTGTTATCTTGAATGAAGGAGACTCGGAAGAAAAGCAACACTCATTCTTGGAGATAAGAATCCAAGTTCCAGGTTTGATTGATTAAATCGATAAGTTTCCAACTTGCACATATCAAGTTTGATAATTGTTACATTACAAGTAAACACTATAGTTGTGACATCAATCCATGAAAGGTTATATTACTACTAGATACAATGAATACTTGGTAGCATGTGAGTATTATTGATATAAATGCTTATTGTACTTGTTTGCAAGATGAACTAACATCTCTAGGAGATACTTTTGGTTACCTTAGTAATGCTAAGATGATTACCATGAAATTGTCTTTTATTCTTGTTAACATAGATATGTTCTTATGAAAATGTTATTATATTGAAAATACTTTTGCTCATGTTGCCCTTGTCTCGGGCAGATTATCTTGTAAATTCCATGGAGGAATGATTGGTCACAACACTAGAAGAGTGTTGCTCCTATTTCTTATTATTGCATTTTCATTTTGGCTCTTGTTCCAGGCAGGTCACAAGTGATAGCTCTGAGAAGGAGTTGTTGCAACGATTGTTCTCATTATTGTTTTTATTATTATAAGAGTATTATTCTTGTCTATTGTTTTCCCTTGTTGTTTGCCTTGTTCCGGGCAAGTTACAGGTGATAACTCTGAGGGGAGCTATATTAACGATTGTAGGAGGCAACATATTAGATGGTCTCTAGTTTGAGACATGGAGTAGACTATCCAGATAAGAAGTTGTATACACGATCGTATACATCCATGTACCAACGAAAAGAAGGACGTAGTTAAAACCTTATGGCAAGAAGGGTACTTCTGTGAAATACTAAGTATCTCATCTGGAAATTGATTGTAAGGAGCACAAGGCTCCAAAGATGACCGAACAGATCCCTCTAGTTCAGTTGATCACTCTTCAAATCATCAGGAAGAGTTAGTAGAGATAATCATGGTCCTGCGACCCCACCAAGCACCATCTCAGAAGGAGCTAGAATTCAGAAGGAGTTAGCCATCATGATCTAGTAGGGAGGAGCAGCGTCCCCTGAACCGTTCATAGGAGATTAGACCTCAGAGGAAGCAGATGGCTCTAGAGATTATATATTTTTAGAGGGAGCATGGAGACTCAAGGTGAGCATGATCTCAGAGAGAGTCAATGGCTTAGAGACTTTCATTCAGAAAATATTCCTCCTCATATTCAGATGGGAGAAAGAGATGTCTTCTAGGACTGACAGATAGGTGCCATGAGTTGAGGAGGCTAGATCGAAGCTTCAGAGGCTTCAAGGAGATATGAGACCTCCTGGGAAGATTCCCTTGTTTCAGTGACAGAGGAGGAAGCCAGTTAGAAGGATTGTGATATGGATTTTTGCCTTAAGAACATAAGGGAAGTCAGTGGTGACTTCCAAATTGATCTACAAGATCAAACATGTTGTTGATGGCAACATAGAGATGTACAAAGCCTGATTTGTGGCCAGAGGATTCTACCAGCAAGAGAGAGAAGATTATGACGAGACACTTGCTCCAGTTGTCAAAAGAAGTGCACATAGAGCAACCACAAGATACATGAGAAGGAGTCTAATGTATATAGATTGAAGAAAGCTTTTTACGAGCTTAAGCAGGCACCCAAGGCAGGATATTCCAAAGAGTTATTTTGATGAGCCTGGGATTGGTTGCCCTTTGATATTGGATGACATATTTCTAACAGGGAATGAGAAACTTATCATTGAGTGCAATAGAAAGTTTGCATCAGAGTTTGAGATGAAAGACCTAGGTATGATGCATTATTTCTTGGGTCTAGAGGTGTGGCAAAAACTGATGAGATTTTCCTGTGCCAAAGAAAATATATTGTAGAGATTCTGAAGAAATTTGGAATGATGGATTGTAAAGCCATGATGACGAATCTGAATTTATTGAGTGATACTTCTTCAGAGACAATGGATGCCACCATGTATAAACAGTTGGTTGGTTCGTTGATGTACCTGACGAACACGAGACCGAATATATGCTTTGCGATGAACACATTGAGTCAGTATATGGTTGAGCCAAGACGTGTTCACTTGGTTGTGGCAAAACATGTGTTGAGGTACCTGAAGGGTACAGTGGATTATGGACTCAGGTGTGATGTGGATTATGAGATTAGACTGCATAGGTACACAGATTCATATTGAGGCGGTAGTGTTGTAGACTAGAAGAGTACATCTGGATGTTGTTTCAGTTTGGGATCGGGTATGATCTCATGGTTCAGCAGAAAGCAGTGCAGTGTAGCGCTAAGTACGGTTGAGGAAGAGTACATAGCAGCGTGTCCAGCTAGCAGTGAAGCGATGTGGCTTCGAAAGTTGCTAGATGGTGTGTTTGATCTCGAGTTAGAGGTGACTTGCATCTGGTGCGACAACCAGAGTTGTGTAAAGTTGTCATAGAACCCAATGTTTCATGACAAGTCGAAGCATGTCGAGATCAGGTATCATTATATTATGGATATGGTGCAAAGAGGAGCAGTGAAGCTCCAGTATATGGCTACAGATGATTAGGTAGTTGATGTGTTGACCAAGCCTCTGTCAAGGGTGAAGTTTGAGTACTTTAGGGACAAGCTTGGTGTGATCCGAAAGGGCGTACCCTTGTGATAAGGTATGATGTGTTACAGATGTGACTCCAGATAACAACATGGTATAGTGTGGATAGCAGGTTGTCATGCCCAGGCACTAACTGTAGCACCAGTCGGGATGATGTGTATGCAGATCCTTTGGGGAGGGCGTGTTTTCCTAGTTGTGGAGGTCCAATCGATTTGTGTGGTTGGAGGCTTCACACAGATCGTTCGGGGAGAGCGTGCCTCCGACACAGCTAGAGGGCCAACCTAGTGTGTTGGACGTCTGCTACTCCAATGAAACAGTTTGGTATGCAGGTCTGCTACTCCAATGAAATAGTCTGGTACACAGGTACTCTAGTGAAATAGTCTAGTATATTGCTACTCTAGTGAAATAGTCTGGTACGCATAGCTACTCCAATGAAATAGTCTGGTACGATGAGATATTGCTACTCTGGTGAAATAGTCTAGTACTCATAGCTACTCCAATGAAATAGTCTGGTATGCTAAGATATTGCTATTCCCGTGAAATAGTCTGGTACGCTAAGATATTATTACTCTAGTGAAATAGCCTAGTACGCATGTTACACTGGTGTGCCAACCAGTGGGACTCATTCATATGAGAGCACAGCCTGTGAGATCCCACATGAGACTTAGCCCCTTAAGGATTTATTCATTTGATAACTCTGTCCATGGGAGCTGGTAAGACTCCATATGAGACATAGTCACCCCATTACCTAGTTCTACATAAGATGGTTGTTTCTATGATTATAGATCTAGTGCCTGGTTATTGTGGCCCAAAAGAAAGTCCCATCGTGATTGTTGTGCCAACTAGTGGGATTCGGTTTATGCTGGTTACTACTCTGGATGCATGTTGTGTGTGGTTTGTGTGTGTAACGGAGCCTGTTTGGCTATGATGGTGATACTTGTTACATAATTTGTTTGATCATGAGATGGCCTGTGTGGCCATGCTACTTGTGACATGATTTGTTTGATCATGAGATAGCCTATGTGATTATGGTGATGCTACCTCTATACTGGTCTACAAGACCATGTGTGTCTTGTCCATGCCATGTGAGATGGATGGATGTGTTTGAGACAATTACATGAAGAACATCTTAGTTAATACATCCCTAGCTAAGAGGGAGTGTTGATGTTTTGGTAGTTGCAGGAGGTATTAACCTCCAAGTGTAACATTTGTACTTAAATTAGAACATTCTGAAAGTAAGAGAACCCTCAAACATATGTGGTTAAACCCTAGAAGAGAAATTGGCCCAAGAAGAATAATAATAAAGAATTAGAAAAGCCCGAAAAGATAAGTCAGTCCCACCTGGAAAAGTCACTTGGACATATTAGTATAAATAAGGAAGCACCTTGGCTCATTTGCACACTCTCACTCACTCACTCAACTAGTGCGCAAATCTAAGGAGTTGCAGCTGCAGTAGAAGGAGGCACAAGTTTGGAGAGAGTAGTGCACCAGCTGTCATGGAGTATTCTTAGTCTTTTTGGTATCTCTCTTGTGTGCTTCTCTTGGTAAAGGTACGCTTCCTTTAGTAGAGGTACGTTCTCTTGGTATTGTACTGTTGTTGCAGTAGTGGTGTTTTTGGTTAGGGTTTATCTATTGGTTCTAATGTGAACTTGCCGAATCATTCTACCTAAGAAAAGGTTATTGTGCTCGGGGGTGGCATATGTGAATGCCTATGGTTGGGTGACATTGTCTATGGTTAAACGAGCATACCAAAATTTTAACAAATCTAAACATGGGGTTATGGAGAAAGATGATGAAGTACAAATGAATGAGTGGACATAGTACATAGCCAACTCAAATAGAAAACAAACATCGATAAAATATAAAATAGAGTGGGTTTGTGATTACCCCAGCATGAATACAAAGGTGGAAGGGTGAGTGAATGCCCAACCATCATCAACATAACACTATTCAATTGAACAAATGTCACCACTGAACTACTCATCATCTAGGGGAATATGACATTGATATGTGCATTTGATAAACAAGTATTGTAAATAGGCATAAATACAAGAGCGAGAAGGTTCAAAAACAAGTGAGCATACCCAACTCAACGTAGTGTCAACCGTAGCTAGAAGAAGAAAGTGGATTTGTGATTACCAATTCACTACAAATGTCAACCCAATCCTCCACTAAAAGAAATTTACCACTAAACTTCTCACCATCTGTGAGGATATGACACTGACCTACCCATTTGAGAAAGAAACACTAGAAGGAACGTCCTGTATAGAAGTAATAGGAATAATATCTAAGTTGCTCATCCCTTAGAAGATTTTCATCATTGAACTTCTCATATGTTGAAGACTCAGCCACCACATTGCTTATCTGTTGGAAAAATGTGTCACTACCTGTTCATCTAATGGAGAAGCATCGGAAGACACATCCCAACGATACTACACATCCTCTGGAAGAATGTTGTCACTTATCTGCACATCATCTAGAAGAATGTTATCATTGATATGCACATCTGATGAAGTGTTGGAAGGAACATCTTGTAAAAAAGAAGAGGTGGGTGTACCCAACTCTAATAAGATTTGTCGTCCTTGAAATGAGAGTATAAAGACCCAGCTCCATACATTTAAGTGAGCTTGACAGAACTGAGAAAGTTCAAATACAACAAGGGTGTGGGTGAATACCCAACACAAATGCACTTAGAGAACATTGCTCAAAGGAAGCTCAAATACAAGATGGGAGTGGGTTTATAAATATCCAGCGCTGCACAAAGGGTGGTTGTGGCCAAAAAACTGATGAGAGTGGGCTTGTGAATACCCAACCCAAGTATAACTATGAGCGAAGGTCGTTGAGATACAAGTGAGAGTTAGTGTGTGAATATCCAACTCAAATAGAAGATCGAGAGCACCCAAGATAAACAAGGGAGAGGGTTTCCAGATGCCCATCTCAATGCAAGGTCGGCCCTATGAACAACATTGCCTTTGAAGATGGACGAGGGGCTAGGAAGAAAGAGCATTAGATCATAGCTTCTCCCTAATGTTGAGCATGGGCCATCTGATGATAGAGCGTCTCCAAAATGCCATTGTTCCAATACCAATACAGTTCTATGACCTGGAAAAGGTGGCCTTTGAATGAAGTCTAGAAAATGACCCCACTGAAGGAGGTTGGTCCATTGAAGGAGCACAGAGGAGCACACCCTATTTATGAGATTGAAGCTACCAACAATAGTACACCAAAGACAGACCAAGATCCATGTCAGTCATTGAAATACAATGCATGAAGTATGTCCAATAAAGACAAAATAAGATCCACAAAAACATGTTGATCCAATGAATGAAGTTGAGAATCATCTATAGAGTCATCAGGAGAGACACATCTTGCATACCAGTGAGTGGAAATTGCATCAAAAATGTTGAGAGGGGTGTCCCTTTTCAAACAAGTGCATAGCCTTGTTGAAGCCATTATGAATCACCCCAATAGTTGAGAAGGCCTTGCATCATCGCAATATCCAATATAAAAATACCAAACCCTAGAATATGAAGACATGTCTCCAAATAAGGTGGATTAAATACCAAGAACATCACCATTTGAAACCGGTACAGCACAATCTACGAAGTACACTGCCATATGTGTATCATAAGAACAGTCCATTTGGGCCAACAAAAAAAAGTCTCCGTGGTGTCTTCAAGAAAACCGACTAAAGGGGCCAAGAATGGTTTGAAACCCTACAATAAATATTATCCAAAGTCCCTAGTGCCACTAACCAATAGCCTCGCAAATCAATTGAATAACCTAAAAAATTACATTGCCAAGTGGACTCTCCTAGGAAGCCCTGAACAGGAAAAAACCATGAAAAACTTTCATATTTCCTGCACACTAAACACTTTGTGGATCAGCTTTGTAGTGAACTCTTGAAAATGGGTGAAACCCTATGAAACCCTTGAAGAAATGAGATAACCCAAAGAGGCAAATTTGGCAGCCCTTCGAACAATATTACTTGCCAAAAACTTCAAATCAACTCAGAATAGACACTGAAAAGAGCATTGTGCACAAAGTACCAACATGAACCACAAAAGACCTCAAAATATCAACGAAAAATCGACGAAAAAACCCCTGAAAAGGATGGTATGGAGGGAGAACTAGTACAGCGACCCGTAGGTGCTTCTAACTAGTGAAAATATCTTCTGGATCAGCAAAAAATAAGTCTCAAATTAATTAGCGAGAAATCCCTAATGCTGGGCATTCAAAACTTTGCAAACTTTCTCCAGTGCATAAAAAGGGGCCAAAACAACGCTACATGGGGCACCCTTGTCCAATGAACATTATCACCAAAAAACATCTCCAAAATTCTGTAGATTAGACACAATTTTCTACTGTAAATTTGGATCACTAAAAGAACAGCCAATAGGAAACCCTAAAACCTGCAATAAACAGAAAAGATAACAGCCCTAAGGTAGCACTAGAGAGAGAAATCAGCACTAAATTAATAGAAAACACCGAGTTTGAAGAGAGAACAGTTGAATAAGAAAAAGGAGGTTCACACTCAATGTGACACCATGTTGAGATTAAAAGAGATAAAGAAGGATCGAAAGGAACCAGCCAGCAAATCCTAAATCAGCATAAACCATAAACACATAAAGAGAAGAAAAGGTGTGGGTGCCAGTAGGCCAAGGAATCAATCATTAAGGAATAAATGGATATGTTACAAATGAGACGTGAGTTGTGTATTTATAGACAACTCATAAGGTGGGGCACCTTCCCTTATGAGGGAGTTATGGGTCCACATAAATAACTAGGTTTGCCATAACCACCTAGAATATAATAAAATAATGTTGACTAAGTCAACTATTAATCCATAACCTAGTATAACAATAATAAGGGCTCTTAGCCATAACAAGTAACCACAAGTAAAGATTATAAACCATCATTTCAACATATATCTATATTATATATGTATAAAGTGTATATAAGTTCAAACCACAAATCATCAATGAATTTGGAAATAATGCCAAAATGAGAGAATTCTCATTAATATGAGCTTCGAGGGCATGATATGTAAACATTACATATAAATTATGTGTCATTAGTGCTCACTATACTATCTATAGTCTACATATCAGATTCATAACCGATCACATATCATCAATAATGCCTTCATCAAAGCACTGAAGCTTCCAATCATTTAATATCCCATATTTGAATTGTATTCCAGTTCTTGAGATGATAGATAGCCAGGGTCCATATTTTCCGTCACATTCATTACTGCATACACAACTGAATGTTGGGTATGATATGTTGATCGGGTGTTCTTGCACATATATGCATGCAAGCAGTTAAGGCAAGGAGGCATCATGTTGGTTCAATTGTATCCACTTCTGTTTTGTTAAAATATAAGTTGCTTGAAACAGGGAGGTTTCTGCAAATCGGTACAGTTCAAGAAACCACCAGTTTGAAAAAAAATTGAACAGGAAAATCGATATAGTAAAAATATGTAGATAGGTAGACAACTAAATCAATATATCTAGAGAGAGAGAGCAGTATTAGACAACACATTATAGACGAGCATTCACCAAAACATTAAGAATAAGAGGATCCACAAATAGGCTTTGAATGCAAAGTTTAGGGTTTTGGAATTTTTTAGGATTTTAATTTTGTATTTTTTGGGGATACTGGTCTGCATACATGCCAAACATATCCAACATGTATTCTGAGCATGCCCTGGCTGTATCCAGATCTAGATACATCATGTCCAGATCCAGATACATATCAGCCCCATATCAGGGCAGTACCTGTATCCAATACATGATATGGCATACTCCATGCCCTACACAGGTGCATCGAGTAAAATAGTGCACGAGGTTAGAAGCATTTTCTCTAAATTTTATTAACTCCCAGTTATGGTGGCTCCAATTGTTAAAGTTCCTTTCTCATTTCAATTTGAGTCCAGTGATTTATCCTGGTATGTAATCTTGATGTAGTTAACTTTTTAGGAAATTTCAAAATTCTATGTTATTTTATGATGCCATTGTCTATGAACAGGATCAGACCAAAAAGTTGGGGTATTACAATTCCTCCCATACACAGCCTCAAAAGAGGACATCTTAACGGTGGAATGATAACCTTGACAGTAGGCAAATTCAGTTAGGTGCAAATACTCTTCCCAGGTTTCAGGTTTTTCGGCACTATACATTCATAGCATATCTTCTAACACCCTATTTAATCTTTCTGTTCAGCCATCTGTCTCGGGATGATAAGCAGTACTTAAGTTCAAATTAGCCACTATTTCTTGAAAGAAGGATTTCCAAAATGAGGAAGTAAATCATGGGTCCCTATCTGAAATCATGATTTTCAGAACACCGTGGAGACAAAAAAAATCTTTAACCAGATAGGTGGGCAATCTCGGAAGTAGTGGGTCAAGGACTCAAATTGAGATAGGAAAGGAACTTTACATCAGAGCTAGGTTTTGATCCTGCAACCTGTGGGTTATAGGCCCACCAAGCTTCTGCTGTGTCACTTTGATGTGCTATTTATACATAGTTCACATTTATTGATATAGTTTCAGTATGCCAGGTGCTAAGGCACATAGCCCCGATACTTTAACATTAGGCCCTTCATCTGCTTGTGCAAGATAACAGCAAAGGGAGTAGTACTATTCAACAACAACAAAAAATTGACAAACACTCTGTACACACAATTTCTTAACCAGATAAATGCCATATGTACATCTCCATATGTAAATGGAAACCCAAAGGGGGTAAGAAAATAGTTCTGGCAATTAATACCATGTCCATTTTCTACTTCTTCCACTTTGGTATTTAAAGTCATCCTGTCTTTGTTTCTGCACACATTTGTGCCACCTTCAAGCCATTGTTATGCAGACTCATATCATTCAGTTTTGATGTAATTCAGTCCCATGAAATTCAACCACACAGACACACACAACCCTCTATTTCAAAGAGGAACCAAACAGCTGCTTTTTTCTAGTAGAATCTACATTAGCTTATCTACAAGGTGGATATTTAAGCTGCCGTGTAATACTGCATTTTCTAGCTTACTAAACACTAAGAAACGGAAGGATAGTCAATTTTACTGATTTTGACTGCACCAAAATGATAATCTTCATACATGGTCAGATGACAGGAATATTATTGTAAAAGCCTTTCCCTAATCAATGACAGGACGAGTTGTCCCACAAATATCACAACTGTGAAAGAAAACACCATTTTCATATGTACACCTGGCACAATTCCACACTAACCCTGCCACATGAGGGTGCACTTGAACCTCGGGTGACCCAATGATCTCAAACTTGGGGGTTTCACACATAGCACATACATATGGGCTAGTTGTAACTGAATTGTCATATGTGCAAGCATGGCAGCTCCAAACCATGTTTATAGTTTCAGTAAGCTGTTCTGAATCTCCAGCCCCCGCGGCCTTAGGAAGAAGAAAGAACCGTGAGTTCAAATTGCTGTATAGCTGAGGCCCATGTGAATAAAGAAAACCTGCTAGGGTACCACACACAAAACCAGAGAAAGGCAGCAGTGGACATAATAAATATACAAAACCAATCTCCACTGAATAGATTGCTGAAACGATCACTCTATACAGGTTCTGGCTAGGGGCAGGTATGACGGATGTATACATTTCATAGTTGGTAGTCAAAATGAAGCTCAAAGCAAACTGTAATCCAGATAAGCCAACTTGACAAAGAGAAAAACATATGTCTGCTACAGCCAAAAGTCGCCAGAGTTCTGCAGTCAAGATTAGCAAGCCATGAGATATGGCCATTAATGTCAAGACCATTAAGACAAACTGCTTACTTCCAATGCAGCCTTCTAACAGCACGCCTTTCCAAAAGATTGAAAGAATATCATATGCCAAATGTCCCTTGTCCACATGATAAAATAAGAGCATGAACCACTGCTTCATTCCCATGCCCTGCAAGCCCATTTGTACTGGACTCAGTTGTTAAAACTATTGCCAAATCCTACTCACAATCAGTGCTAATTAATAATGCAACAACAGAGGAATGACAACACTGCAACATTAAAATAACAACAGTATTAACTGAAAAACATTTCCACAAAAGTAGATGCGAATGGTGGAAAAGACATATAATTTAAATGCTAGGACTAGTATCCAGCACAAACAGAGATAACAAAATGACAAGAACCAGTTAAATACAAAGATGCATAGTACCACATTTGTGAAATCTTTATGAACCATTAGCTCCAGATTGGGGTTTTGAAGATAGTACATGGATTATAAATTTATGTGAGTTGGGAAATCTTACATTTTCCAAGTTATAAAAATATGGGAAAAATTAATATCCTGTAATCCTGTTCCCTGATTTCATGGGCTGAAAGGAGGCGACAACCAGGGTCTGGGATCCAGCGAGTAATACATGTACGCACTAATTTTGGTATGAAATGAACCAAAACAAGTTGGGTGGTTCTACAATAGTCTTGGAATGGCATATACTAGTAGTTCATGTGAATTGGGTGAAATACATGGGAAAGGCACTGCCATGTCTAGGAATGTCCTAAAAGAGCTTAGAAACAGCCTAAAAATCCCGGTAAGTATGCAATGTTACCAGAAATCCTACAAACAAATAAAAATAATTGGGGAAACAACTCCAGAAAACTCTAAAATGCTTCTGAAGAAATATGTAGACATTTCCAAGGGGACTGTATACCCAGACATAATCTGCAGTGCAAAGTCTTTCACAGAACACAGGAAATGCATTTTCTCATGCCCATGTATTTGGAATTTGCTTTGAGAAACATGCCCCAAGGTCAGGGGCAGCACTGCATAGCATGGACTTCCTTCAACTTAGGTTGCAGGTCTGAGGGCAATCCATTCTGCCAAACTCACCAGGGACTTGCTCCCCAGCCTCATCCCTTTTGGACATGACATTTGGGTGAGGTAGACGGTTAGACCATAGTGGGTGGAACCCAGGTGGATGGCTTAATACTCCATCGACCTCACCAGTGAACCAAGGCCCCATTAGCCCATGTACAATTTTAACTATGAACAACATCTAAAATATAAATGAGTTCATCCAAACTGACTGTTTGAATGAAAAAACTTGGAGATAAGGCGCCTAAGGATTTGAAAGGTAGAATTAGAAGTCAAGTGTGCATATTATACACAGCTCTGGTCAAAGGAAGTACCGATTGACCTAGAACAGATGCATCTGCTTTTACTGAATTCAATGTGGACTACTATCTCCTTCTCATGATTGGATACACTCAACTAACATTCATAAATAGATGGAATGTGAATAAGAATTCCTTTAAAACACACAGTATAGGGTGTTCACATTTCAAACATGTGTCTTTTTTATGATCAACATCTTTTTTCCAAATTCATAGAGATAAATTTGGCAATTCTCAAAAATTACTTTGGCTGCTCTCAGGGAGCAGGCAGAAGAAAATGCACCGTCTACTTGAGATTTTGTAAAACATTATTTTTTTCAAGATAACTTTCTATCCTTTGAGTGGAGCCTTGTGAATCCAATTGGATCATTCTGCTTGAAATCTTGATGTAATGATTACCAACCAGCAACCATTATGAATTGTACTTGATTTAGTTGGGAGGGCATATGATGACCCAAAAAAAGGCAACCTTCAACTCCACTGCAGCAGTCTATCTCCCATGGAATTTCCACTGTGGATCATGTTTTGGCATTAAACCGTTGAAGACTCTTCCTTCCCCTGTGCCTAGGCCTCCACGCTAGATCAAATCTTCCAAGAATGGTTCTGTTAACAATTAAAAATGCCATTTCCAAATAAATACTTCCACAAAGTCCTGGCAATAATCCCTCACTGAATGCAAGCTCTCATGCCTACTTGCCTTGCATTAAAAATTCTCAGACTAAGCCATAACTGCCACAGCTGCTGGCCCGTCTCTTGAGTCCCCTACAAACCTTTCCTCCTTGGCCCCTTCTAGAACAGAACCTTTGTTCGAAGATGTGGTGTAATATCCCCAATGCTTTCTAGGCTAGGATATTATATTTTTGGTTGTGTTCTGATTGTGTTTTTGTCAAATACTTTGCATTCATGTCTTTTTATGCTACCAGCTGATTGATAACATTCTACAAACAGTTTGCATGAATTCTCACAATGGATATTTTGTCAAACATATTGCATGCAATCTAAGTACACCAGAAATAGAAGAGATAATATGGCACTTTATTATGAATGGAATCTTGATCACAACAATACATTATCTATGGCTTCTGTAGCAGCTGTAATAAATCAACAAAACACACAAATCTGCAAACCCAAAACCTGGTATAGTGCCATGATCTCCTCTAGAAGATGAGTTCTCTGCAACAAACCCCCTGCCAAGCTAACTAGGCCCCTCCAAGTNTCTATGGCTTCTGTAGCAGCTGTAATAAATCAACAAAACACACAAATCTGCAAACCCAAAACCTGGTATAGTGCCATGATCTCCTCTAGAAGATGAGTTCTCTGCAACAAACCCCCTGCCAAGCTAACTAGGCCCCTCCAAGTTCCTCACGGCTCCTTCCAGCCACACGGCCTGCCAAAGAAGGGACTCAGCCCCTCTCAAAATACCTCTGCGGCTCCTCTTGGTCACACGGCCCAGCAAATAATAGATACGGCTCTCCAAGGAAACCCCCAAATGGCCTTCCAAGTGCCACGGTTCTGCCCAGAAACCCTCAAGACCTTCCTTTGCCCCACGTCTTTGCAAAAAGGGAGAAGTCAGGCCTCCCTAGAGACCCTACGATTCTCCACCAAGTCCACATGGCTTCTCCAAGCCACAACGATCCTCCAAAAACCACTTTGGCCCTGTACAATAGGTAAATCGTCCCTCAATGGAGTCACACGAACCTCCTCCAATCCCTTCTAGTGCCACGGTCCTGCAGATAGATGAGATCAGCTCCTCAAAATGGCTCCACAAAACTCTCCAAGTAGATCATTGCACCTATAAACTAAAGAAGAACCCTCAAGATGAAACCCCAATAGAAATCCTGGATGGATGCCCCTTTGTCTAGCTAGGGTGGATACTGCACCACCGAAACAAGACCAAAACGGAAGGGTTTTGTCAAAACCCCAACGAAAACTTGGCTCTCAAGAGCACACCAAAATTAGAGATCAAATCATAATGAGGAAAGAGTAGTGCTACCCTTCATTTATACTTCTCCAAACCATTTCTAGATCTTTCCTCTTTGACCAAATCCACATAACCCTTATTCCCCTTTTAATTTTAACTTAAACATTAAAAGTCACTTTTAATGTTTAAGTCATTAATAATTTACCTTTTTACTTCATGTCACTTTAGAATATAACATCTCCCAACTAAGTGACATTAAATAAACCCCTTTGACTCCCTTTTCTTTACTGACTACATCCTATGGGAGTCATATAGGCTACTAAGTCATCCTCCATCTTCAATCAAGTGGAAGGGAACATTACAGTCCTCCCTTCCCGAGATTGCTTGTCCCCAAGCAACTCCAAATCGGGATGCTGTAAGATCCGCTCTCCCTCCCAAGTGGCATCCTTTGCGAGCAAACCTCTCCATATAGCCAGGTACTCTCGAATGACTCTGCTCCTCAACCTCCCCTCTCTGACATCAACAATCCTCTCTAGAGTCAGAACCAACTACCCTTCCTCTTCCAATAGAGGAAGATCTGCCGAAAGCAAGATACATGGAAGACGTTGTGGATCCTACTACCCTCTGGAAACTCCAACTCATATGCCACCTCTCTGACCCTCATGATCACTCTGTATGGTCCATAGAAGCGAGGTTTCAGCTTCTCAACGCCACTCTTCTTCAGGGAGGACTGTTTGTAGGGCTGCAACCTCAGAAAGACCAAATCCCCAACCTCAAAGTTGTGTTCCACCCTGTGTCTATCTACATACATCTTTTGTTGATTTTGGGCGACCTGTAAGTTCTCCTTCAGGACTCTCAAGATGTCCTGGCTCTCCTATAACCAATCTTTGGCCTTGGGGGGGCGACTCTCCTCGAATGCCAACTCCACAAATGATGGGGCATCATAACCATACAGTGCTCTAAATGAACTCATCTCGATGGACATGTGATAAGTGGTATTGTAGCAGTGCTCCCCAAGATCTAACCACTTTATCCAAGCCCTCTGCTACCCTGACACAGTTTCATAGGTATCCCTCAATCCACTTGTTTACTATCTCTGTTTTCCCATTTGACTGAGGGTGATAGATGGTACTAGGTGTCAACTTTATCCCTAATAACCTGGAAAACTCTTGCCAGAATGCGTCGACAACTGTTGTCTCGGTCACTGACTATATATCTCGGAAGACCATGTAGTCTGAACACCTTACTGAAGAATATTTCTACCACCTAAGATGTGCTATACTCTAAAGGAATGCCAAAGAAGTGCGCATACTTGGTCAACCTGGGACCACATAGATACAGTCCCTACCCTGTACCTTCGACAACCTTGTAATGAAGTCCATGGAAATGCTCTCCCACTTCTGCTCTAGAATAGGCAATGGCTAAAGCAAACCTGCAGGATGTGTAAGCTCTGACTTGTTCTGCTAACAAGTCATGCACTCCCTCACATACCGTAGTACATCCTCCTTGAGACCCTTCCAAGAGAATCTCTCCCTCACCTATCTGTAGGTCTTTAGATATCCCGGGTGCCCTGCCAGTGGTGCATCATGTACTGCTCTCGTAATATTGTCCTTGAGTGGGGACTCAGGGACAAGATAGATCCTATCCTTGTAGTAGATGATGTCATCCACTACTCTGTACCTGTCATCCTAAATAATTCCCTCCATCAGCTCACAGACGAATGTATTCTTGGAGTAATCCACCAAGAGAATGGACTTCCAGTCCGTTGAGATCTTTGTCATGGAAAAGGTTGCAGGTCTCTTGGAAAGGGCATCAACAACTACATCTTCTTGCCCTTTACATACTCAATGTCAAATTCATATGCCTGCAACTTACTCACCTATTTTTGTTGTCTCTCGCTCAAGTCTCTCTGCTCTAAGAAATACCTCATGCTATTATGGTCAGTCCTCACCACAAGGCATCCCCCCACCAGGTATTGTCTAAATTTAGCCAAAGTATGCATGATGGCCAACATCTCCTTATCATAGATGGAGTAGAGCCTTTCTGGCTCCCTCAACTTCCTGCTCTCAAAAGCTATGGGATGTCGATTTTGCATCAATATCGCTCCTATCCCTTCTCCGGATGCATCACACTCCAACACAAATGGCTGAAAGAAGTCTGGAAGTGCTAACACTGGGCAAGTGCTCATCACCTTCTTCATCCTGTCAAACGTTGTCTACACCTCCTCTAACCATCTGAAAGCCCCCTTTTTGGCGAGATTCATCAATGGCGCACCAAGTTGTGAAAATCCTTTCACAAAGCGCTTGTAATAGTTGCATATCCCAAAGAACCCCCGTAGCTTTGTAAGTGACCTGGTGTGGGCCAATCCAAAATCAATTGGATCTTCTCCTGATGTACATGTACCCCTTTAACTCCAATCACATGTCCTAAATAGAGAATCTTTGTCAACTCGAACTCACATTTTGCCTCCTTGGAAAATAGTGACTGCTCCCCCATGATGTTGAGAATCTCATCAACATGACTCAGATGATCCTCCCAAGTCCTGTTGTAGATCAGTAGATAATCAAAGAACTTCCTCAACTGCTTGTTGAAGATATGATTCATACACAACTGAAAGGTAGTTGGTGCGTTAGTCAACCCAAAGGGCATGACTAGAAACTCATAGTGCCCGTAGTGACATCTGAATGTTGTTTTGTGGATGTCCTCCTCTCTAACCTGGATTTGATGGTACGCCAATCGAAGATCAATTTTCAAGAAGTACACTGCCCCATGCAACTCATCTATCAACTCATCGATCTTGGGTATTGAGTATTGGTTCTTGATGGTCTTCTTGTTCAAAGCCCTATAGTCGATGCACATCCTCATCGTGCCATCCTTCTTCACCAGTACCACTGAAGAAGCAAAGGGACTAGAGCTAGGCCTGATGTGCCCCATCTCCAACAACTCCTTTATGGCCTTCTCAATATCGTCCTTAAACTTCTTCCAATGTCTATATGGTGCGGTGATCACAGGCTTTTCCCCCTCCTCTAACTCAATGACATGCTCAAATCCCTTGTCCGATGGTCTCCCTGCTAGTAGAGGCCAAAAAACTTTGTCGTGCTTCCCAAGCAAGCAGCTCATGTATGTCCACATGATAGTGTTGGTGATCCTGTGATCGCTTTTGTGTTGTGATCAAGCACTCCGTTGCACATGCCACGTCACCATGTCTAAAGATGGCCTCCATGCATTTGTTGGACACAATCCTAGGTGCTCCTGACGACATACCTCTCAAAATAACTCGTTGACCTCCTATTTCCACGAACTCCATCCTCGTGATCTGATGGTTCATTTTAAAATCTCCAAGTGAATACAGCCATTAGACTCCCAATACCACATGGGTTTCTGCTAAATCCACTACATAGAAGTCATCGGTCAACGTATAGTTGCTCAATGTCACATCCAATTCTTTGATCCTTTGAGTACAAGTCATGTTGTACCCATCTTCTACCACCACGTTGAACCCCTCAAACTCCTCTGTGGCAATGTGTCTCCTAGCAACAAGCATTGCATTGATGAAGTTGTGGGTGGCCCCACCATCGATCAATGTTGTAACTCTTTGTCCCTGCAAAATGCCTCTGATCCTAAAGGTATAATACCTGGGGACTCCTAAAAGTGTGGCAATGGTCACTCTCTTGACCCCCTCCTACAGTTGCCTCTCCTCCGCAGCCTCAAGATGTGGTGTCTCTACCTCGTCACTCCCCTTTCCACTATCATGTATGAGTTGTCTCGTCCTCACCATCATCCTCCTCATCGAAAAGTACCTCTATATAATGTACCTTTCCTTTGCCCATACATCGGTGACCCGGTTCCCAAGGCTCCTTGCAGCTGTAGCAAATCTTCTTCCTCCTCAGCTGTCTCTGAGTCTCCTCATCCATCCTATCCTTCCCTATCCATGGATTTTGGGGAGGCTTCGTCACCTCACCCTTCTGTGGAATAAAGGGTTTCGTTAGTGCTTTCTTGGGAACTGTGTCTGCCATGTCATGGGTCTTCATGATGGTATCATGTAATGTGGTTGGCCTAAAGGCATTCACCCACCCTCTCAAGGGTTTTGCTAAACCCTCCGTGAATAGCATCACGAACCTCTGCTCAGAAATGTTTGTCGCCATGACTGCCATCCTCTGGAAATATGTGATGTATGCCTCTGGTGTACCTGTCTGTCTCAGTTGCGCCAGCTCCCTGAGGTGTATCTAGGGATCCTTCTTGTAAAAACTGTCCATCAATCTCTGGGTGAAGTCCACATATGATGTGTGATGTTGGTATGCCCTAATGTCACTAACCCATGGTACCACCACTCATGAGCTTCTTCTCCCTCCAAGTGTAGGGTGGAAAAATTAATTGCCTCTACCTCTGTCATTGGGTTAAGTTGGAAGTAAGTGTCCAACTTCTGCACCCAAGCTCTAGTTGTGCTCCTGGTAGATCCATCAAAAGGTGGAATGGGCAACTTCCCCATTTTCACATAAGATCAAAGTTATGTTGGTTCTGTGTTGCTCTGTTCCATTCCCTAGGCATGTTCCTGATCTTGATGTTGCAATATTCCCAGTAAGGCAGGGCTGCCTGGATCTCTTCCCCTAACGCTTGGTACTCCCTGAAATAGGTGGTAAAATCATCATCCTGACCTTGCTTCCCTTGCGCTCCTATAGGCTGCTCCTCAAGTAAATGTGGCAATAGTGCTTTACGCGTCCTCTTGCTCCTTGTCTGTAGAGCACTCTATGCTGGAATATGTGTATTGCTACCCTCTACATGAGCTCTACCTTCTCCATGGCTGCCTTCTACATGTACCCTGTCACCTCCAAGAAATCCACTCGACCCATCCTGTCCTCGTTGGCCCACTATCTGCGTGAGCACCTCAAGGGTCTATTGTTGGTACCTAACCAACTCTGCCTATCTCCGGTTTTCCTCATCCTAGCTCATGGTCAAATTACTCAGTAGTCTGATCACATTATCCTCTGTAGGATCTCGGTTGTCTCCCATGACTTCTTCTTGTCCTAACTCTGGTTGATTTACCTTTATTTCTTCTTCCTCTGGTGACTCTGGGAAGGGTTGTCCTCCACGCCTCCGTCTTCTAGGAATCAATGTAATCACAGGCTGGAAAGATCACCAGCTTTGGTACCATTGTAATATCCCCAATGCTTTCTAGGCTAGGATATTATATTTTAAGTTGTGTTCTGATTGTGTGTTTTTGTCAAATACTTTGCATTCATATGTCTTTTTATGCTACCAACTAATTGATAACATTCTACATACAGTTTGCATGAATTCTCACAATGGATATTTTGTCAATTATATTGCATGCAATCTAAGTACATGAGAAATAGAAGAGATAATATGGCACTTTATTATGAATGGAATCTTGATCACAACCATACAATATCTACGGTTGTTGTAGCAGTTGTAATAAATCAACAGAACACACAAATTTGCAAACCCAAAACCTGGTATAGTGCCATGATCTCCTCTAGAAGATGACTTCTCTGCAAGAAACCCCCTGCCAAGCTAACGCGGCCCCTCCAAGTGCCTCACGGCTCCTTCCAGCCACACAACCTGCCAAAGAAGGGACTCAGCCCCTCTCAAAATACCTCTACGACTCCTCTTGGTCACATGGCCTAGAAAACAATAGATACGGCTCTCCAGGAAACCCCCAAACGACCTTCCAAGTGCCACGGTCTGCCCAGAAACCCTCACGGCCTTCCTTTGCCCTGCATCTCTGCAAAAAGGGAGAAGTTGGGCCTCCCTAGAGACCCTACAATTCTCCACCAAGTCCACATGGTTTCTCCAAGCCACAACAATCCTCCAAAAACCACTTTGGCCCTACACAATAGGTAAATCGACCCTCAATGGAATCACACGAACCTCCTCCAATCCCTTCTACTGCCACGGTCCTGCAGATAGATGAGATCGACCCCTCAAAATGGTTCCACAAAACTTTCCAAGTAGATCGCTGCACCTGTAAATTGAAGAAGAACCCTCAAGATGAAACCCCAATGGAAGTCCTGGATGGATCCTCCTCTTGTCTAGCTAGGGTGGATATTGCACCACCGAAACAAAACCAAAATGGAAGGGTTTTGTCAAAACCCCAACGAAAACTTGGCTCTCAAGACTCAAGAGCACACCAAAATAAGAGATCAAATCATAATGAGGAAAGAGTAGGGCTACCCTTCCTTTATACTTCTCCGAACCCTTTATAGATCTTTCCTCTTGGACCAAATCCACATAACCCTTATTCGCCTTTTAATCTTTAAGTAATTAATATTTTACCTTTTTACTTAATGTCACTTTAGAATATAAGATCTCCCAACTAAGTGACAATAAATAAACCCCCTTGACTCCCTTTTCTTTACTGACTATAGCCTACGGGACTCATATAGGCTACTAAGTCATCCTCCGTCTTCAATCAAGTGGAAGGGGACATTACATGTGGTTAAAGGAGCCAACCCCCCTGTGCAGTCTCAGGTGCATCCCTTAGGCAGCTTTCTTTTGGAAAAGCTGGAATGCAGTTTACCTCTGAAACTACACTAGACAGTTGGAAAGACTACAAAAAAAGTGCTCCAATCTGTTGTTTCAATTGCCACTGGCCAAACTGCTTAGCACTTATGGACTGGATTACCAAGAATTAGGGTAAAGATACCCTCAATAAGCTTCTGTGCAAGAGGATATTTTAGTCTCTGTTTCAACCAATGTTTTAAAAACCGAAACCGGTACCGGAACCGGTCGAGGGTCCAACCGGAACCGGAACCGGAACCGGTAATAAACCGGTCAAACCGGTTTCAATGAACCGGGTTTTTAAAAAATACATAAAATATTTAAATTT
>ML793279.1:147643-172582 GCA_009831015.1 Picea engelmannii | reverse complement strand
CGTGTGAACCTGACGAGAATAGAAGACTCCGGAAAGCAAGAGAAACCCTAATGAGTTGGCTAATAACCCTAGAAGCCTTGTCGGCTCAAGAAGATAATTTATATTAGGCTATTAGCCTCCAAGAGAAGAAGTCGGCTAGAAATAATAATAATATATTGAACAGACACATATCCAGAAGGAGAAGTCAGCCCCAGCAAAACTAGTAGAACTATTATAAATACAGGGCGCCAGTTCTCATTTGGTGCATCTTAGAATTGCAGTTCCCAGTTTGGTGCGCACTGCAGTTGCAGTCTTGTGCGCAGGTTTGGAGGAGAGTTGATGGTAGCAGCAAGTTTTTAGTATTGGCTTGAATATCTCTTAGCTAGGGTTTGGACTATCTGATCAGCTTTTTGTGATGCGTTATCCTTGGGGAAAGGTGCGCTACTCTTTGTTTGGCTATCTAGCCTAGGGTTTGCTTCCAGAGGAATTCTCAGTCAAGGTTAAGGTGCTCAGAGGGAGGCTTCGACCTATGGTTGGGTGACGAAGGTATCGTCAATGGTAAAACGAGCACACCATCTTCTATATTCTAACACAGAGGAGGGGGTAAGGGGACCCCCTCATACAAACTAATAGTGGTAGACAGAGGAAAAGGGCCAAGCGGCGGAGTATTCAAGGCACCAATGACAGGCACCTCGGGATCAGACCCTGGAATAAGTTAGGAAAGAAACAAGGAGAAAAGTGAATGCAGGGAAGAGGAAGCAAGAGAAACTCAGAACGAGTCGCAAGACACAATGAAGACCAACCGAACCGAAGGGCGTAACCCATGCAAACCCAAAGCAGCACTAATACCAAGGTGGTATTGGAGGATCCGCAAACGCAACTCTACAGAGATCAAATGAAGGCGCATGCGCTAATCTGCAAATTTATGGGCTTATGGCCCACAGAAAAAGCACTGTGCAACTAGATCAAATATCATTGGAAGGCAAATGGGGAAGTGGAGCTCCACCTGGGCTCGAAAGGTTTCTTCACAGCAATATTCATAAACCTGGAGGACAGAGACAGAGTATTTGAAGGAGGGCCATACTTCCATGCATCAGCAGGACTGTACATGCAGCCATGGAAGGAGAATTTCTCCCCAGAAAAAGAGACCTTCAAAAAGGTACCGTTCTGGCTGAGACTCTACTCCCTACCCATAGACTATTAGCTACCCTCCACTTTCGAAGCGATAGGGAATAAACTGGGGAAATATATAAAGACCGCAGAAGCAACCCTGAAAGGGAGATACACATCCTACGCAAGAATATGCATAGAGATGGATGTGTCGGGCGCACTCCCAGAAGCGATATGCCTCGATTTCAAGGACAAGGAATGGATCCAAAACATTGATTATGAAAAAATCCCCTTCCAATGCAGAAGATGCCACGAACATGGCCACCTGATCAGGGAATGCCCTCTTAATAAAAAGCAAGAAATGGAAAATTCCAAACCACAGCAGGATGAGGATGGATTTGTTAAACCGAACCCCGGAAGTAGAGCCAACAAAAGGCAGAGCAAAGCCCAGGCAGGAAATAACCCAGAAGTCCGATTGAATCCGGAAGGAAGGGATAAAACCAGTGAAGGGGCAGAGGCCAAGAAAGATGCGGTAACAGCTCAGGAACTCCGAGAAAAACACCAAACGAGCCCACCGACCGACCTAACAACCAGAAGGAACAAGGCAGCTGCACAACTCCGATGGAAGAAGAAATCAGAGACGACAACACCCCCATGCAAGACGCAGAGGGAGAGGTGGAAATGACACCGAGCAAAGTAGGCACAGAAGATCCGGAACTTAGAGACCTGGTGGAAAGGGAAGGGATAGACCTCACGAACATACTAAAGCAATGGAAAAGATAGGGAGTGGACAATGTACCAACAGAGCAACTAGACCGCATCTAGTACCTGTTCCTCCTAAGGGAGGAAGCCAAAGCTAGAGGCCAAAAGCGAGCACATGGGGAGATTGGACACCTAGGAGTCAAAGCCGACGAGGTACAGCCACAACTCTCACCCAAACAGACGTAGAGGAAAAAAGGCAGGAAATCCAACAATGTAGCCCTGCAGGAGCTTGGAGCGTTACTGATAAACTCAGGTAAGATAAAAAAAACTCTTCCCCAACTCCCCCCCGCATGTTTAAAATGAAGGTTATAACATGGAATATAAGAGGCCTAAACATCCCAAGAAAACAATGAATCCTTAGGAATAGATTAAAACAGGAACAACCAGATCTTTGGTTTATCCAAGAGACCAAGTGTAATATAGAAAGAATGGAAACAATCAGTCAACAACAATGGCGCAAGTACAGGATGGTGGCCATTGGAGGCCACCAAATGGCAGGAGGCATCCTCACCCTGTGGAACCCACAAGTAATAAGCCTAATAGTAGATGAAGCGACAAGGCATACCATTACGGTCCGCATGCAAATCATTGGGAACACAGGGGAGATTTTATGCACTAATGTGTATGGACCCCAGGTGCCAGAGGAAAGGAGAGGAATGCTAAGCGATCTAGCAGACCTCAAAAACCGAGCCAACAACCTCCATTGGATCCTAGTTGGGGATTTCAACATCATCACGTCACTCGCAGAGAAAAAATGAGGGACAAGAAGATTGGATAGAGATGCGGAGAAATTCTCAAAATTCATAGACACAGCGGAAATGGTAGATATGAAAACCAAAAATGGCCATTTCACCTGGAATAATAAGCGAATGAGCCAACATCAGGGAGCAACAAGACTCGACAGATTCCTAGTGTCAGAATCAGTCATTATGCAAGGGCTAACCTTAGATTGCAACATCCTTCCATGGGGGGTATCTGATCATTGGTCAGTGCAACTAGAAGCAGGCTTCCAGACCACTCAGATTCGAGAAATTTTGGATGGAACACTCGACTTTCAAGGAAAATATCAAGCAGTGGTGAAGTGAAGAGCAACCAAAGCAAGGAACAAGGATGTTCAAACTCTGCAAGAAACTAAAATATATCAAATATAGGCTCAAGGAGTGGAACAAGGACACCTTTGGGAATATAAACCAAGCGAAGAAAAACATAGAAGAAAAAATGAAAAAACTCCAGGAAACCTGCATTTTGGAGGGCTACAATGAGAAAAGGAAAAAAGAGATCCAAATGACCCAGGAATGGGATGAAAGGTGCCAACAGGAAGAAACTCTCTAGAGACAAAAGTCCTGAATCAGATGGCTAAAGGAAGAGGAAAGGAACACCAAGTTCTTTCATAGAACAACCATGGCCATAGGAGCCCATAACAAAATCTTGAAGATAAGGGACCCGAATGGAATAGAAAGAGAGTCCCATAAGGACATTGAAACAACTCTGGTAAACCACTTCCACGGGATCCCTCAACCTGGCAAGAAGACTTATCCTAACCAAGTCGGTTCTGCAAGCTATCCCAACGTTTATGATGTCAGTTTTCCCGGCCCCCAAGGGAATTTTACAAAAAATAAGAACCATACAAAGGGAATTCTTGTGGCGCGGAGCGGAAACAAGGAAAAAATGGGCACTAGTGGCTTGGGAGAAGGTGTGTAAGCCAAAGAGCAAGGGAGGCCTTGGGCTACACGAACCGCAAGTAACCAACGACGCCTATGGGGCGAAGCTTTGGTGGAGATGGGTCAAAGAAACGACCATGCCATGGGTTAACCTATGGAAGGCAAAGTACACCCCCGATATTAGTAACCATGACAAAATCTGCTTTAGAGGCACCAAGGAGGGTTCAGCCATCTGGAACTTAGCCTGGCGCAACAAGACCTAGATTCAGACACACAGCTTTTGGGAAATAAGGAATGGCAGAATCGCCAGATTCTGGGAGGACGCCTAGCAACAGGAACCCAAAATGGAACAACTGGGCTGGGAGGAACTCCAACAGGAGATGATGGCGCAAGGCAAAACCTGAGTTTACCATTACTGGAAACAACAAGCAGAGTGCAACAAATGGAGAATCTGGAAGACTCTCACCCCATAGACTAGAAACCAGACCGCAATAGCAGTTAAAGAAGTGGAGGAGGAATTGGGAAGAAGGAAAATTGCAATCACGAATGGAAATGACCAGCTGAGATGGGGGCACAAAGCTGGAGGGGAATTCAATCTTAAAGAAGTACGCCACTACATAACAAACCAGGATCAAGAAGTTGCGGTGTATCATTGGGACAAGCTCTGGAATAGCCCCCAATGGCCAAAAATAAAAATATTCCAGTGGCTAATACTACACAACCGAATCCTAACTTGGGAGAACCTAAAGAAGAGAGGTTTCATAGGCCCTTCAAGATGCCACCTATGTGAAGAAAACGAGGAAACAACGAACCATCTCTTGGATGAATGTCCTTACACAGCAGAATTATGGGACTGGGCGGCAGGCATTTTCCGTCAATCTAATAGGATCAGAGGAAATATTTCTGCAACTATAAACACCTAGGAGGAAAACTACAGCGACAACGAAGAGGTGAATCTTTGCTAGACCCTCAACCCCGGCATGATCATTTGGGCAATTTGGAAGGAAAGGAACCGACACATCTTCAGGAACCAAAGCTGGATGGTTGGAAAGATCAAGGAAACAGTAATAGCCATGACAAGGGAAACGATACAGAGCCGCAACCTCCGAACAGGAGGAGCGCAACTCACTGATTGGGATCTCAGAATTCTAGAGGCTTTCCAAGTGAAAGGAAGACACAACCCCAATCAGGTGAGATGGGTACTGCAACTAAGTTTAGGCGAGCGCAACTGAAAACCGCCACCAGAGGGCTCCCGCAAGCTAAATTTTGACGGGGCATCGAAGGGCAACCCAGGACGGACTGGTATGGGGGGAGTAATCAGGGACAATCAAGGAAGAATTATCCGACAGTACACAGGAAGTTTGGGGAATTCAACAAACAACGTTGTGGAATTTGGAGCATTAGAGACAGGTCTGGAGATACTACACAGGGAAGGAATGGAAAGTGTAATAGTGAAAGGCGACTCCATGCTAGTCATCAACACAGTAAGGAAACTCCAAAACGACACCAAAGTGGGAAAAATACAAAGGCACTAGCGCTTGGCGTACAATCTGTAGAAGATTCAGGAGCATTTGCAGACAGGGATCACAGTGGAGTTGCGCTGGGTCCACAGGTCAGTAAATGGACTCGCAGATAGAATTGCTAATGAAGGGGTCTACAGGGAAGGATCAAAATTGGATGCCACATGGATTAACATCCCAAGTGGCCAGTTTCGGACAAACTGTACCCAACTAGCGGCAAAGGACTATGACGGCAGCCGAAGTACGGGCGACCACATAGAGGCTGGAGACACAAAATTAAACGAAGGGAAAGTAGGATCTAGGACGAATCTGTTAGGCCACCTTTTAGACGAGTTACAATGCAGATCACAGTCACACCACAAGAAGGGGTACGATACCAAGGTCCTGTCAATAGAAGGAAGTACAGGGGCTGGCCGTTGGAGAATGGAAAAGGTAAGTCGCAGCCGGCAAAGGACAAAGACCAAAGGGATAGCCTGAGAGCAGGTATGGGTACACCTCATCTACACCCAGATCCCAAGGGAGGAAATGATTGGAGGACAGTGTGTAAGGCAAAATATTGGCGCTGGAACGACGATAGAGCTCCCAAGTGCACACACTCAGAAACAGAGATAAAGGACCGAAAGATACGCCTTTACGGGAGACAAATGATTACATGGAGAAGACCACCTCCGGGGAAACTCTATAAAAGAAGAAGCATCAGGGATAGCGACAGACCAACTAGCAGCAATTCCAGAGACCAGGAAGGGGAGAGTAGTAGCAGAGAAAGAAAGCACGACAGAAGCCACAGCTTACAAGAAAAGATGGTAAGAACGAAGAACACCCAGAGTAAGAGGGGACCCCAGGGGGAGGAACTCCCAATAAGCTCCCGGAAGATCACTAGGATGGAACAGGCGGCCAAAGAGGCCAAAGGCACCTTCCTCGAGCAAGCAGACACAAAGGGTAAAGCATTCATCGACAGATGGGAGCGGGAAGTCAACACCAATCGCCAAGGCAAAGCCTAGGCAAAACTCATCCAAGAAACAAACGGGTAAGGGACCCAGGGGCCACACAACCTAGGAAAACCCTCTACCACAAAACGGTGGAGGAAGCCTGGCGTACAAAAATGCCAATATGCAAGCTGAGAGCAGAAAAGAACGAGACCAGCAGGGTGGCAAACCAAGGCCACAAGAAGGAAATCATAGAAATCCTGAGTCGCCTTAGTGACTTGGAGGCCAGCGTAAGAGGCATAGCAGAGAACCAAAGGAACCAAGGCGAAAAAATAGACCGATTGGCTGGTCAATTCCAACTCTACCTTCGCTATGTCCATCACTCCAACAGACTGACGCAGAACACCAACCAACATCAGAAGGACACACACGATGGAGCAGAGAAAGGAAAACGAGGTAAGGAAGGAAGGAGATGAAAGCCACCCAATCTGCGTGGACTAGCGCAGCACCAACTCAAGTTCTTTTGTTTATCAGTATAGGAACAGATCATGTTATATGCTCTCGCTTTTATGTATTTCTGCTGGTATAGTTCTTTTTTTTCTTTTTCAAACGAACTTATGGAGATTGAGTCGGTTTCCCCGAGTGGCGGCCCAGCCATCCTTTCACTAATGTAGATAGTGCAGCTTGGGGACCCATGATCTGGTTTCCTTTTTGGCAGATCAAGGGCCACCCCTCGACCTTTTTTTGTACAATATTTTACTCAGTAATATAGAATCTCAACTCACTTACCAAAAAAAAAAAACTTACAATATTTATAAAAATATAAAAATTATAATATATAACTTATAATTAAAGGTAATTAACTTATAATATATAACTTATAATTAAATAACTTGTGTATAACTTATATGGCTACTCCGCTATAATATACAACTTATAACTTATAATTATAATATATAACTTATAATTAAATTTTATAAATGTTATAATTATAATTTATAACAAAACTTTTCTTTGTCTTAATAGAACATCATAACTTGTAAATTGTGAAAAACCGGTAACCCCTAACCCCGCGCTCTTGCCATAACCCTACTCTCTTCGTCAGGTAATTCGTTTTGATCACTAAGTTACGAGTCACGGCAAATGATGTGATCGATTCACATTATATATGTAATAAAAATCACGCTTCCGCTACCAATTGAGGGAGGGATCCGTCGAGCGAGTGCCGAAATGTTATCTCCTTGCTGTCAACTCCCTGTCATCAAGGTCGACCAAATTGAATTGATTGATAGAAGGGTAGAGGGTCTGAAGGAGATCGACCATTGGTAGAGCCCTCTATAGTGTATGATTCAATAGATGGAAATCGTTAATATCAGGTTGGTCGGAAATCACTAATATCAGGAAATTAGAAATCCCTTTAAGGTAAGGATTCCACCATGGTTGAAAAAGGCCCTTTTAAACGGTGGGGATGAGAACCGTCCTGTCTCTGTTAACCTGGAAGGCCGCCACAGAGCGGATCCTAGGCGAATCCTGGCAGATCTGTATCCGATACGAGGATCTGTGAATCCAGCCCCTGGCCTCACGGATCCGGTAACATAGGATAAAGGAAACGGTGTGTTTCCACCCTAGTCAAATTCTCCAACATTGGGAAAAGACAAGCCATCAAGGATTTGAAGTAGTTATGGGCCAAGGAAATCAAGACATTATATGACTTTTCAAGACAAGTGGATGACTCTAATACATGGAGGCATGAGCTCAAAACAAATCCCTTGGCCACAATGGTAGCAGCAGAAAAAGCCATGTTAAAGATAAAGGAACTAAACATGATCTTGAATCAATATGAACCTAACAATCATCATGAAGGGGCATTTGTGACATGACAAGCCACGAACCAAATTGAGGCAAAATAATGGTGTTGGCAACAATCACGAAAGACACACAAAGGGCTAGGGCATCAACAATTGAAGCAATGTTAGATTTGATGTCACATCCCCTTCGAAGGATTACCCAACCCACAAAGCATGGACATGACCAGGGTTCGACAATCTCAATATAAATTCAAACCCATTAAACTCTAAAATCCATTCAAACTTAGACATGCATGCAATTAACTAATGCAGCAGAAATAAGCATGCATAAACTCATTTAAACTAGAGATTTTGTTTCAAAATTCATTCATAAGCAAAGATTAAACTTAAATTGCAATGTTATGAATAAAGATTTAAGAGCAAAGATTGAATACTTATCTTTTCACCAAGATAGTCCAAGAAATTGGTTGTATACAAAAAAAATTCCACCCAACCATAGGCATCAACTGCAGATGCCACCCCCAGCTGTGTTAGGCAATCAATGCGAAGGAAACTAGCTGCAAACTCACAAGTCACTCACCCAACCCAATTGCTCTCAATCTCAGCCAAACCGTTCACAAATAAATGCTCCAAGCAACCATCAAGCCATCAAACAGCCATGGTTTTCAAATCCACTGCCCACACAGCACAAGAAAGACATCTCCCTTCTCTGCTCAACAGTCCCTCAAGAGTATTCTCCCTTCTAGTGCTCACTAAATGTAGGCAAGAAGGACCCATCCTGTTGTTTATCTTCCAGAATAACCTAGCAGAAATATACCTTGTCTCTAAGGCACACCCAATAGCAGCAATTAACAGGGGAAAGGGAGGTTTCCTAAACAACCCAGCCTCTATGCTCTCTACAGCCATCCATCTCTCTTCTGAGGTCCACAAATTACTCTACCATAGCTGGTTTTGGTCATTTTTAGGTTTGTATTTTAGTTTAAAACATGAGGATGAAATTTTTGGAACTTCAATGGTGCTTGAGCATGAGAATGGTGGTGTTAATGAGTCAATTCAAATTAGAATGAGAAGAGTGTACATGAGAGTGGAGGAGGTTGAAATTTCCATGAGGATGGGATCTCTTACACTTCCCCATGATAGTTGTACTCAGCCCCCATGCCTTCATAACTATGTAAGGTAGACTTCTTTACCAACCACCACATGCATTCAATGATTGGCTTCTAAGTTAAAGATGGTGGTTGAGATTTAAATAAAGCACATGATAAAAAGGTAGGAGTTCTTAGGAAACTTAGGATTATATCCCTCCCCCTCGTGGGCCCCCTTTCCTTTTCCCCTCTAGTGGACTCGTTGCCCCTCTCGTGCTCCCTGCAGCCATCTTGACCTTTATATTAATTTTCAAAATATTTTTTACATTTTTTGAACATACCAAGGAAGGCGGGAAAATTTCTAAAGGATCAATACTTATCTTAAAATAGTAGAAACCTTGGAAAATCTTATCAATTCTTGGGATTTTCAACTATAAAATGTTTTGCAGTATTTTGTAAAAATATTCAAATTTCTAAGAATTTTATATAATTTCTAGAAAAAAATTGCGATTTTTTAAGGAAACTAATTTTATCCTATAGAATCTAGGCAAATCGTTTTTCGGGAAAAAAGATGGAAATTGACAAATCAATTTTGAAAAAAAAATGGGAAATTAGCCAAATGGAAAAATTTGGCCCCTAAAATTTTCCCTAATGGAAGGTCTACCACATGGTACATAGGAAGCATAATTATCGCAGTTACATGCCTAGCCATTCACTAGTCAAGCCATGGACTAGAGCTCTGCCCCGAGAATTAATACAAGATATTTAAATCACTTACACATGGGGGCATTGATTTAAGCTCATATGGCTCGACTCCCATCATTATAAACACTTATTTACAATTTATTCGATTTGATCTAATACATCCAAAGGGTCAAAATCAGGGTATTACACTTGGCCAAAATCCAAGAAAAAATAGTGATGAAAATATTAGACCAGCAAAAGGCAAGGTACAAAGGGAAAAAAAAAAGCAATAGAAGAGAAGACTATAAGTGGGCACAGGCAAAGGCATAGTGTTTAAACTCAGCCCAAGTTGTTATCCACTCGCCAAACCGGTCGAGCAAATAGAAAGTCGAGTCAAACCGGGATTCAACTCGGCTCGCAAACCGGCTGAGTCTGTGCATGCTCAGCCGGTTCGATTCCGGAGTCCCATCCCCATCCATTCCTTGGCCATTCAGCTTCTGACCATAAGTATAGTGACTCAAAGAATGGATCCTTAGTAGTCAAGTTAAGATAGATAAGCCCCTACAAAAGAAAATATGTGTAGATTCTAAACACCTGAATA
The DNA here is from genome assembly GCA_009831015.1 of Picea engelmannii. Taxonomy (NCBI): domain Eukaryota; kingdom Viridiplantae; phylum Streptophyta; class Pinopsida; order Pinales; family Pinaceae; genus Picea; species Picea engelmannii. The sequence continues at coordinate 162,446 of ML793279.1, read as the reverse complement.
TTCATAAAAGAAACGGTTGAATTCAAGTTTAGCTAACCAGACTGAACTTCTATAAAGTGTTTATATACAAAGAATCCATGCACATCAGAAATCTGTTCAGTTAAAAAGAAAGTTCAAAATAGCATTGTTTACGAAAACTTTTATGAAAAAAGCTTATGCAATCCTGAATAAAAACATATGCCTTAGAGTACTCTATATGAAAAAAGCTTATGCAATCCTGAATAAAAACATATGCCTTAGAGTACTCTATAAAACACCACCTAATTATCTTTAAACACATCAATATAGCTGACAGAAGACGGCCACACAGATAACATGAGTAGATAATCAATTGAAGTACTTAACATTGTTTGAAGTTTGCACTTGTATAATAAAAAAAGGAACGAGAAATTATGCACAATGTAATGGGTTATTTTATTCAGCAAGAAGGTTATCTATTTAAGGCTTTGGACATAACGGCATAACTTCCAAAAGTAATGGACCGTGTCTTGATTATTTCTTAACTCACATGTACTTTATTTGGGGACACGCAAAGTCAGACAACAAAAAGGAAGAAGATGAAGGTCAAGTGACCTGGAAAAACATAAACGGAAGTAAGACCTAAGAAAGAAGTGTTGATGAAAAAGTAAAGACAAGTCAAAGAATTTGAGACAAATTGACTAAAGCCATACTCTTGTTGATAAAATCTGTTGTAAGAATATATCTGCAAACTATATTGAAGGAAGGTAGTAGATTAGTAGCTTGTAGTTGTTGYATGTTTTATGGACTGTAGAGGCCATTTAGAGCCTCACTGAGTATGTATTTTGTTGCTGATATGTATTGCACTCGGTGCCATTTTGATATATACACCCTTACATGGTATATAGATGAGCAAACTTTGCATATTTTGTCTCTAATGGTTTGGAATCATGGTTTGAAATCTTTAAAACCAATTTTTTCATTAAAATTTAATTATTTAATGTAGTTTTTAGTGAACCGAGTCATTGAAATCAGATCGGTCCGAGTCAATTTGAATTTGAGTCGATGTCCGAGTTGATAGGTGACTGAGTCGATGTCCAGTTCCGAGTTTAAATAGAGATGGCAGAAGTTCATTGAATGGCCAAGAGAACAAAATGAGGAGAATGGAGTTCAAAACAAGAAAAGCAACAATAGTAGTGAAGAAATTAAGGCAAAGAGGAAAACAAATGGAAGCGGACAATAAAAGGTAAATCTTACAGGACAAGACAGGACCAAGAATAGAGAAAAAAACTTTGTACAAGATTTTGCAGGTACAAAGCTGGCAAGGAAGCACAACCAAAGAAATCTCACTGAAGACAAAACATAGCAGCATACCCACAAGGCTACCGAGCATTAAGGAATTAGATAGGTGTTGTATGGCCTTTTAGCATAGTAATCAATTTTGGCTAAGTCTTGGGCATTATTGTAAAAGTTGACCCATTAATGGTCTATAAGGCTAAGATTAGTTAATGGTTAGGGTTTGTCCAAGTTATATTTGAGGACACATGATGGACATTTTAGAGAGAGATTTTTCATGTTTATGTATTGTACACTAGCTGCAGTAGAGGACACGGACACTATCCAAGCGGTTGTTGGATAGAAACGTCTTTATCGTACTCTATTGTTGGACAAGGAAGACATGCCTTCAGAGTGGGTTTTCTGCCTAGTTCTCAGGTTTCCCACTATAAATCAGTGCGTCTGTCTAATGTGATTGGTTACTTTTATTGATGTTTTGTTTATGTTGGACATAATAATAATAATAATAATGGGCATTTTACTTATGATTTTTGTTAATCGTTGTTTCTTTCTTATTTTATGAATTGTTATGGTGATAATGGACCATGTTGATGTTTTATTCCTGTAATGATTTTGTTGTTTCCTTCATGAATGAACTATTTAAGGTACGAGCTAGGGTTGGACATGTTTCTTCCTTATTAATAATTATATGCATTGTTATGATGATACTGTGTTGATGTATTTAGCATCGGACAGGTACTTCCACATGGGCTTAGTGTCTAGCATGTGAAAGTCGTCTGTAATGCCTCTCAGAACCTTAGGAAATTTACTTGATAAAGTAATAATTAAAGTGAATGACCTTTTAATTAATTATACAGCCTGATTGAGCCTAATGGTTAAGAACATGTGTTTCCTCCTAAGAGGTCACAAGTTCAAATCCAGAGGGGGTAGGATATGTATACCTCCGTAGACTCTACCAGTGAAATCGTTGGGTGGAGGGGGTCCCTTGTCCCACAAACAAGGGGGTCTCATACACAAATTTGGTGTCTGGCTTGGTCGTGACCTTAAAATTAGATTATTATTATTATTATTATTATTATTATGTGAGTTTAATTAAGTTAAATGCCTAAGTTTATTTGAGAATAACTTAAGTGAGTTGATTAAATCCTAGCCGTTAGATCTAAAGTGAAGGGGAGATCTAATCTCAACCCTTGATCACTTTAGGAGATCTAGGGTTTTGTATTTAGGGTTAACTCAACATTATAAAAGGCAACCTAAGTGAGAGGATGAAACACACGGAGAGTATATTGGAGCAAAGAGGGACTATTTGCTCATGTACTTGTGTCACACACAAAATGAGATCTCATTGAGTGGGTGAAGAGCATTTCATCCAAGTGTGAGTGGGTAGGGCTGAGGAAAGGAACAACAAGGCAGCAAGGGAGATAGCAGCCAGGTGGGCTAGTGTATTTACTGTTTTGTATGATTCCTCAAGTGGGCCATTATCCCAAGAGAGGAACCCAAGATTTTATCTAATAAAATCAACTCAAAGCTAGTTTTCCCTTTGAGGGTTTTCCAAGGGTGTTTACCCATATATCTCGTGCAATGTGATTAGTTTCAGTTTTATGCTTCCGTTGATTTAATTCGTTAAGTAGCCTAGCTGTTCATTTATTAGTAAAGCGATTTTAATTGTGATAAGTGTCAGGTGCTAGGTTCAGATCATTAACACGGTATCAGAGCTACAGTTCTGAAGGAAACTGAATTTGCAAGATCAAGATTATATTTTGCAGCAGGAAAATTATTTTGCAGGTTTGCAGTTGTGGGGTAAAGAGAAAAAAATTAAAAATTAAAAAAGGATACAGTCATACGGTACGACTGTCGTACAGTCGTACGATCCATACAATGTACGGATTGGCTGCAGACAAGTGTGGATCGGGCTGTTGTAGATGAGATCTGATCCACATCCGCGTGGAGTTGTCTAGAGAGAGCAACGGGTTGCTGGTAAGACCGCGAGTTAGAGGGATTTGCAGGAAGAGGGGTCGGCAGCCACCAGCAGTGCCGACAACTGCCAGCAGACAAGGATCCGCACGGACATAGGAAGAGTGAGATAGTCGTGCAAGTGTTAAAGACGCCAGGCGTGCAAAGATCGTCGACAGTGTCGAGGAGCTAGGCAGCAAGCGCACGCAAAGTTGCTGAGTATTGGGTGCACGTGGAGCAGTCGTCATACTCAGACGTGGAGCTGAAGTAGACAACATCCATTGAGGATTGACGCATGGACGGGGGGGGAATTCGACAGCAAGCACAGACGCCAAGTAAAAGCACAGCAGGCACAGTCGCCAAGTAAAAGCTACAGCCACCGAAACCAATCACGGGTTGAGGTAGGAGTGGTAGAGGTAAGCAGAGGCGTACGATTGGATGAGACATGGTTGTGGGGGCAGTGTAAGTCACACAAGAGGAGTTTGCAGTCGTCGACAGCTGCAAAACAACCACCAACTGCGGTAAGTGGTGAAGGAAGGTCGTGGGCCATCCCAAGCCACACAGACAAGCCACAGGGCCAAAGCAGCGAATCCAAGTAGCCCTCGAGAAACGGGCAGAGATAGTCAGGCAACGCCCAGAAAGGACTCGGGTAGCCTAGAAAAGTACCGAGGCAACAACAAAAGGTTGCGAGCAACCCCGGGCAGCTTCATGCAGCGGGTCTCGGACAGGGATCCAAGAAGTCAGTGAAAGTCTTCAAAGAAGGATCCGAGCGAGATGGAAGGGATAGCTTTATGTTCAAAGGGAGCAACCAATCAGATGGATTGGAGAGCAGCCATGGTAGCGAAGAGAGAGCCACCTCCGATTGGTGGAAGTACCTTCCTCGCTAAGAGGGAGTGTTGATGTATTTAGCATCAGACAAGTACTTCCACATAGGCTCGGTGTCTAGCATGTAGAAGTCGTCTGTAATTCCTCTCAGAACCTTAGGAAATTCACTTGATAAAGTAATAATTAAAGTGAATGACCTTTTAATTAATGTTAGTTTAATTAAGTTAAATGCCTGAGTTTAATTGGCATTGATAACTTAAGTGAGTTGATTAAATCCTAGTCGTTAGATCTAAAATGAAGGGGAGATCTAATCTCAACCCTTGATCACTTTAGGAGATCTAGGGTTTTGGATTTAGGGTTAATTCAACATTATAAAAGGCAACCTAAGTGAGAGGATGAGACACGCAGAGAGTACATTGGAGCAAAGAGAGATTCTTTGCTCGTGTACTTGTGTCACACATAGAATGAGGAGATCTCATTGAATGGGTGAAGAGCATTTCATCCAAGTGCGAGTGGGCAGAGCTGAGGAAAGGAGCAAAGGGGCAACAAGGGAGATAGCAGCAAGGTGGGCTAGGCTATCTGTTGTTTAGTATGATTCCTCAAGTGGGCCATTATCCCAAGACAGGAGCCCAAGATTTTATTTAACAAACTCAACTCAGCGCTGGTTTTTCTTTCAGGGTTTTTCCAAGGGTGTTTGCTCAGATATCTTGTGCAATGTGATTGGTTTCAGTTTTATGCTTCTGTTGATTTAATTTGTTAAGTAACCTAGCTGTGCATTTATTAATAAAGTGATATATTTGAGATAAGTGTCGGGTGCTAGGTTCAGATCATTAACATACCGGACTATGCTAACGTTTCATTCGTAATGTCTTTGGTGTTTCTTTCATTCAATGAACGATTTAAGGTACAAGGTAGGGTTGGACATTTAGTGTCTAAAAGTAAAAGAAAATAGATATTGTTATATCCGCAGGGTATCTGTTTTTAGCCAATATGGGTAATCAATAATCTAAGTGACATCATATGCAATGTAAAGATCCAAATGGCATATGGGCAAATTAGACAATTCTTTTGTAAGTGTGACTCAGCGCTTGTGGATATAGACAGGATGCGAGCATTGTACTTGTCACTCTTCGTTAACCCAAAAAAACATGACTCTGTTAAAAATACACTACTATATCCAAGGGGTGAAAATCATGCAGAGATGAAATGGAGGGATACATTAAAGACTCACAAAAACCCTAGAAGACAGACAAATTAAGCTTTAAAAGACTGCTAACGGAAAAATATGAATTCAATTCCCATTCATGGTACAAAAAGTTATCTGAGGAAACGACATTCAAACATATATTCCTTGGAAAGTATAACAACATCGTGAGTTGGGAAGCACAAAACACTCGTGTTTACCTCCATCGTGGCACAGGAATTGTCTGAAACTGAAGGAAGGAAGAACTGCAATATTCCGGGCTTAATTTCAAACAGAAGTATGCCCACGATTAAAGCCAGTGTCACTAGGGGTTCTTTCAATTCAGCCATAATGAATTTCAATTTTATAGGATCCCCTTTCTGCTCTTCCTTCTGTAGCTTCCTTCAAAGAGCCGGTAGCAGACTAGAAGAATATTGCCAATAATTTACTTCAGCGGAGGAATTCTATTTGTAGATATATGAAAAGAACTTTAACCCAGCGCACGTATTGCAATTTTTTCCCCCTAAATGGTGCTCAAATACTACTTCCGCCCAATATGTAAACTGAGCCCACAGGCTCAAGTTTGGACTAAGTAGAGCAAACAGACCCAAAAGGCGGACCCTGTGAAAACCCAAAAAATATTCAAGTCCAAAAACCAATTTCAATACCAATCGAATATAAATGCGAGGCTCAGAGGCGCAAAATACTGCCGAGAACCAGCATCCTACCGTACTCCCCTAAGAATCAAAGGGAAAATGGCCCAGAGGCCAATTTCCCTCAAAATTCAATACAAAAGGGAGTAGAAAAATGAAATCCAAATCTCAGATTTATTGGCAGCCCTTCAAAATTTAAACCAGATGAAAGTTACATGAAAATCCAATGCTCATATTCATTGGCAACCTCAACAACCAGGCAGGCAAAGCAAACAACCGCCGATGCAAAACCAAAAAAAAAAGTGGAAACAAATTTTAACTGATGAACAGACAGAAAATAAAAGAAAAACTCAATTTCGCTCCATACCCATTACAAAATCAAAGCTCAAACAACAAATTCAATGAAAAACCCAATGCAAAAAAAATCAAGTCCAAATAGTAAATCATGTGCACAACCCAATACTGAAATGCAAACTCAAGTGACCACCCAAATTCCAACGACAAGCCAGCCGAAGAGAAGTAATTAACTGTCAATTCCTACGGAAATCCAAATCCAATTGAAAGGAGTCTGGAAGTACATTTACGCGATGTACTCGTACCTAAAACTTCAGGAAGCTCCAATGTGGAGCTCAAACAACAAATTCAATGAAAACCCCAATGCAAAATTACCAAGCCCAAATAGCAAAACTTGTTCACAACCCAATACTGAAATGCAAAGTCAAGTGACAACCCAATACACAACCGGAATTCCAACGACAATCCAACCGAGGAGAAGTAATTAACAACCAATTCTTATGGAAATCCAAACCCAATTGAAAGGAGTCTGGAAGTACTATAACGAGATGTACTCATACCTAAAACCTCAGGAAACTCCAATGTAGAGCCGAATTTGCCCTTTTCCAACAACCTCATATAGTTCAAAATTCGTCCGAAACTGATAAAATACGCAGACCGATTTATCTGTCTGACATCCACTCTATCACGAAACTCTCCCAAATTCATCCGTGTTCTTGCTTACGCATCCAATGATACGCGTAATGACATATTCCAACAACAACAATTTCAAAGCAGTTTCTGAGTTCACCGACCCAATTCCTGTCGCCTTGTGCACGTCTAGAGCAGGTCATTGTTGACATATATTTGGAGTAGCAGGTCATTGTTGACATATATTTGGAGTAACAGTTCCAATGTTCCAATGATAGTAATTAGTGGGGAGGACCGTGTTGTTTTAAAGATAGCAAGTAATTAGTAGGACTTCAGGACACGGTAGTTTTGTATTTCACACATTTTTTTCCGTTCATGTAAAATAAAATTATTTAGGGTTTTGTTTCTCATGTTAAGCACTCCCCTTCACACCATAAAATAGGAGATCTAAATGGTGACAGTGACATTGATTTGGATGGGCTGTGTATTGATTCATCGTTGGTCATTTTCCTATTTTGTTTTTTTAATTTGGATTTAACCAATTGAGAATAGTTGGAGTTCCAATAATTGGAGATCTATGAAACCCAATTCAAGAATTGGATTTCAGTTTCTTTTGCCTTTTCAAAATTTCGAATTAACCAATTGAGAATCGTTGGAGTTTCAATAATTGGAGATCTATGAAACCCAATTCAAGGATTGGATTTCAGTTTCTTTTTTCTCTTTCAAAATTGGGAATGGTTGGAGTTTCAATAATAATTGGAAATATATGACACTCAATTTAAAAATTAGATTTACTTTTTTCTTTATCAAGAAGATTTTGTGGGAAATAAAATCAATTAGAGGGAAGTTATTTTTTAGATGGAAGATGAGCATTTGTCATGATTGGATTAGTTTGGTGATGATTTAACTTCAAATATTTTTATGAAAATGATTATTTTTATTTTTTTTAATATATTGTGAAAATTTTGCCAATTCAATTAAAAATACTTAATTTTTTTCTTTACGCGATATAAAGAATAATCTCTAAATATAAGATGTCTTATTCTCACTTTCAAATATAGTTTTTTTTTGACAATTTGATATTTGAAATATTTAGATGGAGGGAAATTGCACTTAATTAGAATGAGAGACTTTACCAAAAATTCTAACTAAAAACTTTAAAACAAGGAGTTTGTTCAAATTAATTGGGATAATTCCATAGACTTGTCAATTGCAATTGCATTTAGCTATGGGAGGAATGATTATTATTCTTTGTATCTATCTCCATAAAAATTAAATTATTTATTATGAAAAGACTATTAATAATGTGTTTAAAGATTTGATAGTTAATTTATATTTTATAAGAAGATTACTTAGCCTATGGGTTAACTCAGGTGGTTGAGTGTTCTGAAGGACAATATTTTATACACAATTTATTTCCAAAAAGCTTAAGCAACATTATGACTAATTGTGAAAATCTACACACTCATTTTCTACATGTTAATAAAAAAACATTTATATATAAAAAAAAATGTTTTTCAAATTATATATATATATATATATATATATGAAAACCCTAGGTATCAGCTCTGGTACAGTTTAGGACAGTGTTAGTCTACAACAAGGATGGCATCGGACTTAAGGATCCGACAGGCGTAGGAGAGAGCAGCTAATAGTGTAATGCAGTAGGGTACAGGTATGGTGTAACTACTTTAATGGAGCTTTGTGCGGAAATAGAGCCGGTGGATTACAAGAGTGACGTGGGGTGTACTAAAGACATTTTTTATTCTGATGGAGATTTCACTCATGAACAAAGGGCACATCCCAAGGTGAAATTCAAATCGTCAGATTGGCTAGAGGACAATGGATCAGGGGCACAGCTCCAAAGATAGACGCTCATTCAAATCTAGCTCGTGGGAAAGTTGGTGGCTCAAAGTGCGAGGGGTTGACGGTCGATCTCCCGCATGCAAGGAGTAATGAGATTCGTCCCCATGGTCTTTTCTCTCGATCAGAAGTTGAGCACATTGGTGAAGTTTGTTGGGGGGAAAGAGCTCAGAGGCAAAGGGTTGGAGAATTCGCCCAAAACTCAGTGGAAAGTGAAGTCTAAGTGTTGGAAGGTTAGTAGGGAGAAGAAGAAATTGGTGGTTGGAGTCAACGTCTCGATTGGAAATATTCCAGAATTATTGGGGTGGAGATTGGTTGGACGCTTCTGCAGAAAAATTATGTGCCCAAAACCCTTGATGCAATTGATAGATGAGAATTGGACGAAAGTTTTGGGGTATCGTCTAAGTTTTCTTACCCTGTTTAGAGGGTGGATATGCTTTAAATTTCACTCAAAGAAGGACCTTGAAGAAATTTTCAACAGAATGTGGGGATGGGGGCCTTCGATCCTTTTCCTCAAAGAATGGTTTGTGAGTTTCAACCCATCTCGCAACCCATTGGCTCCAACAAAGGTATGGGAAATCCTACCCAACCTTCCTCTAGTTTTTTGGCACGAGGAGGTTCTGAAGGAAATCATTAACAAATTGGGTAAGTTTTGTAGTTTCGAGCCAAATTGGGAAATAAAGTTCGATAGGAGGTGGGCATGGCTCCAAGTGGAAGTCGATATGAGGGAAGGTTTACTAGATGAGATAGAGTTGGTGTCGGATGATTTATCTTGGAATCAGTGTATAGATTTTTGGAAGGTGTCATTTCAATGTTATGGGTGCCATGATGTGGGTCACATTCAGGCTAAGTGTTGAAGACATCCATCTCAATTCCTGTCGTTCAAGAAGATATGGAAAAGGAAAGTTCTAGAGGAGAATTTTTGGGATGAAGCAATGATGTCAAAGCGAGATGATTGTTGAAGCAATTCAAAGCCAAAGAGGAGCATCATGTCTGGGTTTTCTTCCTAAGAGGTTTCTTGGAACGTGTCGGTCGGTAAGATTATGAACTCGACTTTTTCTATTTCAAAAAAATCAAAAGATGGAATTCCTAGTCCTTCAAGTCCTGCATGCGCTTCTTTTGTTAAAGGGTCACCAAATGTCAATCCCTCAACCCCCCAATCTTTTGAAGTAGAGAAGAATATTTATCCGACAAAGGCCCCATGCCATCCGTGCTCTATGGGTCTATCGTCCCCACTGCTTCATGTAGGGAATGCTACAGGGTTGGATTTGTGTCTGGAACCTTCCCTCCACTCTTTTTGATGACTTGTCATCCAGTGCTTTTTCCAAGTCATCAATAAAATATGACTATCTCCTACAGTCAAAAGTTAGGCAAGGACCGTTAGGAGATTTAGGGGGGAGTTTGGCTTTCAATAAGACTTCTGGAGGGCAGGTTAGAAGGAAGCATTTATTGTCAAAAGATCAGTTACAAGCAAAGAAGGATATAAATAATGGAAAACATAAAATAATTGTGTGGGCCCTTGGATCAGGGATGGTCAAGACTAAGGTTACTCAATGATTTTGATATCCTTAAATTCTCTCGTGGGGTCAAGGGTGCCCATAAAATCCTAGCCCTCGAAAGGCTTGTGCAGGTGCATAGGTCGAATGTCACTTTAATTCAAGAAACCATGTGTTCTAGGGAAAAAGTGGAGGAGGCCCTTAGGCCTTGGTTAAAGGAGTGGTCACTATGTTCGATGGATTTGGTAAGCCTGTCGAGGGGTCTCCTCACTGCCTAGAGCCCGTGCTTTAGGGAAATGTCCTCTTCTATGATATCCTTTGGGTTGGTGGTGGAGTTAGAAGATATAACCCTTCATTCGTCTTTCAAGGTGATTAATATTTTTGGCCCATATTTAATCTGTATCCCATTTTGGGAAGGATTGAGTTCTTCGGGGTAAGTGGAGGCTACCAATGTAATCCTGGGTGGAGACTTAAACTTTACCCAGTCCAGTCGTGAAGTTTGAGGTGAGCATGCACGCAAAGATGCGTGGGAATGTTTTTATGCAAATTGGATCACAATGAACTCATTGGTTGATGTGGAACCACAAAAGATCTATCAAACCTAGAGGAATGAGCGCAAAGGGAAGGACTTGGTGGCAAAGCGGTTGGATAGATTTCTCATTTCAGTAGACTTGTTGTTAAAGTCATAGAATATTTTGTCATGGGTGTCAGCAGGAGGCTCTTCGAATCATATGCCCATTATCCTAAGAATTGTTAAGCCATGCAAAAAGCAATCTTTCCCTTTGAAATTCAACGATAAGTGGTTGTAGGAAGAATATTTTCGAGCTTTGGTTATGGAAGCGTGGGTGCATTTGTCTTATGATGCGGGTTCTTCTTTCATGAATCAGTTTGCCAAAAACCTCGAAAAAAATAACTTGTTGACAAAAATGTGGCGAGATCCTATAATGCTCGCTCTCACACCCGTCTAAAGGAAATTGAGGATGGGATAGAGGTCCCACTAGTGGAAAATCCAATAGGGTCTTTATCATCAGAAGAAGAGAATTCTCTGGGGGATCTGTTGCTATTGGAGGAAGCAAGGTGGTGACTTAAAAGTAGGGCAATTTGGCTGAAAGAAGGAGATAATAACACAAAAAAGGTTCATAGGTATTCACAACATCAGAAGAATCAAAATTCAATTGGGAAAATTAACGATCAGAATGGCGACATAGTATCCACTCATGAGGACATTGAGGAGGCTGGTACGGATTTGTTCAGTACCTTATTTAAGGAAAAAGTAGGGTGTTTTATTGCAGAGATTTTAAAATTGGTAGAGTTGTTCCCTAAAACAATCACTAAAGAAATGAATGAGGCTCTGTAAGAGGTTATCTCAGATGCTGAAATTTTTAAAACATTCATTGCCTTTCAGAAAAGCAAGAGTCCAAGCCCGGATGGATTGACTATTGAATTTTTTCTGGGTTTTTATGACTTGCTAAAGGAGGATTTGCTAAAAGTGGCGTAAGAATCCCAATCTTCCAGTAAATTTTTAGGCTCTCTAAATAAAGCCTTCCTAGCTCTCATCTCAAAGAAAGCGGAGTCAATTTCCTTTGAGGATTATCGCCCTATCTCTTACTACAATTTGATCTACAAACTGATATCTAAAGTCATAGTGAATAGGCTCAAGCCCATCCTTGGCGACATTATCTCAAAGGAAAAAAATGGATTTTTGTATGAGGCAAATCCATGATGCGGTGTCCTTAGCCCAAGAAGCCTTACACTAAATCAAAGTTCACAAAATCCCATCTATAGTTTTGAATCTAGACCTCTCTAAAGCTTATGATAAAGTGAATTGGATCTTTCTTAGATTAGCTTTAATTAAGCTAAGGATGAATCTAGACATGGTAAACTGGATCACGGGATGCATTGAGTCTGCATCCTGCGTTGTTCTTATAAATGGGTCCCCCTCCAAGTTCTTTCGCTCTTCTAGAGGCCTTCGTTAGGGTTTCTCTTTATCCCCTTTCCTTTTCCTAATTGTGACGGAGGGGCTTAACAAGCTTATTCAAAAGGCCGGGAGCCAAGGGCTCCTAAAAAGCGTTGAAGATAATGGAGTTTGAATTCGTTACTCATTTGCTTTTTGTTGATGATGTTATGCTCTTTAGTGCATGTAATGTTCACGAATTTCATGTTTTTAAAGATATAATGGATTTATTTTTCTTGGAAACACGAATGGAGATAAACATGGAGAAATCATTAGTTAGAACATATGCTTTGAGTGTCGAGGCTCAAGCCCAGTTAAGAACTATTCTTCCCTCCGCATTGTTAGATATTGACAATGGGATAAAACATTTGGGTTTTGAGCTAAAGACAAATGCATATGGCTATGCTAATTGGCTATGGTTATTTAAAAAAACTCAAGCAAGAATTGACCTGTGGGTAAATCGCTTTTTGTCGCATGGAGATCGATGGGTTCCTTATAAAGTTAGTTTTGTGTAGCATCTCGGTTTATTGGGATACCATCGCAAAAATTCCCAAAATTTTTTGACAATAATTCAAAAAGCTTATTTCAATTTTCTATGGTTGGAAAAAAACATGGTTGATGGAATCTTGCTAGTAAAATGGTCTCGATTAGCTATGTTGGGAGGGTGGGGCATAAAGAATTTAGTTTGGTTTAGTAAAGCCCTTGCAACAAAAATTATGTGGAGACTCATCCACAACATGATGTTGTGGGGAAGAGTTATGATCTCAAAATATTTAGCAGGAAGATCCATTGAGGAATGGTTGCATATGCTTAGGAAAGTGGTTCCAAATAGCTCCACATGTTGGAAAGTGATGGTCGACGATTTTCCTTTGATAGGAGACTAGACGATGTGGAGAGTTGGTAATGGGAGGAGTATCTGAGTCAGGGAAGATCTCTAGGAAGGTTCAGACAAAGATTTCAAGCTTTCTAAGGAATTGGTTGGTAAGCTAAATAATATGGGAGTTTTTTCGTTGAGGGACGTTGATTCACAAGAGTTGGATCTTACAGGACGCTCTAACTGGATATCAACAACATAATTGATTCTTGAAGGAAACATGGAGGAGGAGTGGAATAGGTACACATGCAATTTAAAATCACACTTCATCGGTCTAAATGAGGAGGAAGACAACACTTTGAACTGGGGAAAAAATGTAAAACTTGGCTCTTTTATGGTGAAGCTTGGTTATTTAGCTTGGGCAGAGGGGTACTTCGAAGGTGGCAAAAAAAGGTGTTGGACAACAATATGGAAGATGCATGCTTTGGAAAAAATGAAAGTGCTTTTATGGATGGGGATTGAGGAAAAAATTCTTACATGGGATGTAGGCCTACATCGAGGATGAGTGGGTTTGAGTCGTTGTTATCTGTCCAGGCCTGACTCAAAGACGACAATTCATTTGTTTATGCAATGTCATTTCACTTAGCAAGTATGGACTCAACTGGTTTCACAGCTTAAAATAAATTCTATATCACTATGGGTATGTATGGAAGAATGGTTGGACTCCTAGAAAAGTGAAGTCTCAACCAAAGAGGTAGTGGCACTACCATGTTTCTTTGTGTATTTCATTTGTTGGGCAAGGAATATTAATATTTTTTCGGGATAGGTTCATCCCATTCAAGGTGGTGGCATGTTTGGTTCACAATATGGTTGGAAGGTATCCCTTGGGGATTTGCTAGAAGGTATCCCTTGGGGATTCTTTGACAGGGCAAGCCAAGGGCACCCTCCACGGTGTGGTGCGAAAGATGTTTTATATATATCAACAGTGCATTATTTTGAGATTAGATATGTTCCAAGCCATGGATCGAATATGAAAGCGAAACTTACTATGTTGTGGGTGTTCCTGTTTCTATTTAACTCTCTAAATTTGAGGAAAGTACAAATATTTGGAGACTCTCGGGTGGTGGAAGAATGGGTAAGTGGAAAGGTACAGGTATAAGTGGCGCGTTTACAACTTCTAATGAGAAGGATTAACGATTTTTTAGATGAGCTAGAATGGTACTCATATGTACATGTTTATAGAGAAATGAACTCTATTTCCAGCATGTTTTCCAAAAAAGCTTTGACCCTTGATGCAAGTGTCTTTATTTATCAAAAATTTCTCAATGGACAACTATGTGAGGAGATGTCCTTTTTGCTCTAATCTTCATGTCCATTTTTTGATTTTTTGTTTTGAAAAAAAAAATGATGTAAAAGGCAAAAATTGTAATGGGTAATTGAAGATTATGTTTTTGAAAGAATGATATGATCAAATATAAGGAGTTTGTAACTTTTTTACGGATAAGGAATAAATTGTAAAAAATATATAAAAAGGAGAGGAATATGTGTATTCTCTTTCATGAAATATAAAGTTTTTTTTTTCTCAAAAAAAATATTATATATTATTTAAATTAAAATTATTTGAAATTTTTTATATTAAAGATCAAGTTTTTATAATAAAAACTAATATAATTATATTTAATGTTTTAAAAAATAAATATGTAAATTAAATTAATTATCGGTTAAGAAATAACAAAAATACATTTTAATTACACATTTTTGTGAATGAATTGATTGATGTTAATATTTTATTTTTAAATTTTAGTTACATGTTTTTGAGAATGAAATAATTGATGTTAATATTTTATTTTTGTATTTTGTAATTTTAATTACATGTTTTTGAGA
>ML793279.1:113472-147543 GCA_009831015.1 Picea engelmannii | reverse complement strand
TAACAAATTGGGTAAGTTTTGTAGTTTCGAGCCAAATTGGGAAATAAAGTTCGATAGGAGGTGGGCATGGCTCCAAGTGGAAGTCGATATGAGGGAAGGTTTACTAGATGAGATAGAGTTGGTGTCGGATGATTTATCTTGGAATCAGTGTATAGATTTTTGGAAGGTGTCATTTCAATGTTATGGGTGCCATGATGTGGGTCACATTCAGGCTAAGTGTTGAAGACATCCATCTCAATTCCTGTCGTTCAAGAAGATATGGAAAAGGAAAGTTCTAGAGGAGAATTTTTGGGATGAAGCAATGATGTCAAAGCGAGATGATTGTTGAAGCAATTCAAAGCCAAAGAGGAGCATCATGTCTGGGTTTTCTTCCTAAGAGGTTTCTTGGAACGTGTCGGTCGGTAAGATTATGAACTCGACTTTTTCTATTTCAAAAAAATCAAAAGATGGAATTCCTAGTCCTTCAAGTCCTGCATGCGCTTCTTTTGTTAAAGGGTCACCAAATGTCAATCCCTCAACCCCCCAATCTTTTGAAGTAGAGAAGAATATTTATCCGACAAAGGCCCCATGCCATCCGTGCTCTATGGGTCTATCGTCCCCACTGCTTCATGTAGGGAATGCTACAGGGTTGGATTTGTGTCTGGAACCTTCCCTCCACTCTTTTTGATGACTTGTCATCCAGTGCTTTTTCCAAGTCATCAATAAAATATGACTATCTCCTACAGTCAAAAGTTAGGCAAGGACCGTTAGGAGATTTAGGGGGGAGTTTGGCTTTCAATAAGACTTCTGGAGGGCAGGTTAGAAGGAAGCATTTATTGTCAAAAGATCAGTTACAAGCAAAGAAGGATATAAATAATGGAAAACATAAAATAATTGTGTGGGCCCTTGGATCAGGGATGGTCAAGACTAAGGTTACTCAATGATTTTGATATCCTTAAATTCTCTCGTGGGGTCAAGGGTGCCCATAAAATCCTAGCCCTCGAAAGGCTTGTGCAGGTGCATAGGTCGAATGTCACTTTAATTCAAGAAACCATGTGTTCTAGGGAAAAAGTGGAGGAGGCCCTTAGGCCTTGGTTAAAGGAGTGGTCACTATGTTCGATGGATTTGGTAAGCCTGTCGAGGGGTCTCCTCACTGCCTAGAGCCCGTGCTTTAGGGAAATGTCCTCTTCTATGATATCCTTTGGGTTGGTGGTGGAGTTAGAAGATATAACCCTTCATTCGTCTTTCAAGGTGATTAATATTTTTGGCCCATATTTAATCTGTATCCCATTTTGGGAAGGATTGAGTTCTTCGGGGTAAGTGGAGGCTACCAATGTAATCCTGGGTGGAGACTTAAACTTTACCCAGTCCAGTCGTGAAGTTTGAGGTGAGCATGCACGCAAAGATGCGTGGGAATGTTTTTATGCAAATTGGATCACAATGAACTCATTGGTTGATGTGGAACCACAAAAGATCTATCAAACCTAGAGGAATGAGCGCAAAGGGAAGGACTTGGTGGCAAAGCGGTTGGATAGATTTCTCATTTCAGTAGACTTGTTGTTAAAGTCATAGAATATTTTGTCATGGGTGTCAGCAGGAGGCTCTTCGAATCATATGCCCATTATCCTAAGAATTGTTAAGCCATGCAAAAAGCAATCTTTCCCTTTGAAATTCAACGATAAGTGGTTGTAGGAAGAATATTTTCGAGCTTTGGTTATGGAAGCGTGGGTGCATTTGTCTTATGATGCGGGTTCTTCTTTCATGAATCAGTTTGCCAAAAACCTCGAAAAAAATAACTTGTTGACAAAAATGTGGCGAGATCCTATAATGCTCGCTCTCACACCCGTCTAAAGGAAATTGAGGATGGGATAGAGGTCCCACTAGTGGAAAATCCAATAGGGTCTTTATCATCAGAAGAAGAGAATTCTCTGGGGGATCTGTTGCTATTGGAGGAAGCAAGGTGGTGACTTAAAAGTAGGGCAATTTGGCTGAAAGAAGGAGATAATAACACAAAAAAGGTTCATAGGTATTCACAACATCAGAAGAATCAAAATTCAATTGGGAAAATTAACGATCAGAATGGCGACATAGTATCCACTCATGAGGACATTGAGGAGGCTGGTACGGATTTGTTCAGTACCTTATTTAAGGAAAAAGTAGGGTGTTTTATTGCAGAGATTTTAAAATTGGTAGAGTTGTTCCCTAAAACAATCACTAAAGAAATGAATGAGGCTCTGTAAGAGGTTATCTCAGATGCTGAAATTTTTAAAACATTCATTGCCTTTCAGAAAAGCAAGAGTCCAAGCCCGGATGGATTGACTATTGAATTTTTTCTGGGTTTTTATGACTTGCTAAAGGAGGATTTGCTAAAAGTGGCGTAAGAATCCCAATCTTCCAGTAAATTTTTAGGCTCTCTAAATAAAGCCTTCCTAGCTCTCATCTCAAAGAAAGCGGAGTCAATTTCCTTTGAGGATTATCGCCCTATCTCTTACTACAATTTGATCTACAAACTGATATCTAAAGTCATAGTGAATAGGCTCAAGCCCATCCTTGGCGACATTATCTCAAAGGAAAAAAATGGATTTTTGTATGAGGCAAATCCATGATGCGGTGTCCTTAGCCCAAGAAGCCTTACACTAAATCAAAGTTCACAAAATCCCATCTATAGTTTTGAATCTAGACCTCTCTAAAGCTTATGATAAAGTGAATTGGATCTTTCTTAGATTAGCTTTAATTAAGCTAAGGATGAATCTAGACATGGTAAACTGGATCACGGGATGCATTGAGTCTGCATCCTGCGTTGTTCTTATAAATGGGTCCCCCTCCAAGTTCTTTCGCTCTTCTAGAGGCCTTCGTTAGGGTTTCTCTTTATCCCCTTTCCTTTTCCTAATTGTGACGGAGGGGCTTAACAAGCTTATTCAAAAGGCCGGGAGCCAAGGGCTCCTAAAAAGCGTTGAAGATAATGGAGTTTGAATTCGTTACTCATTTGCTTTTTGTTGATGATGTTATGCTCTTTAGTGCATGTAATGTTCACGAATTTCATGTTTTTAAAGATATAATGGATTTATTTTTCTTGGAAACACGAATGGAGATAAACATGGAGAAATCATTAGTTAGAACATATGCTTTGAGTGTCGAGGCTCAAGCCCAGTTAAGAACTATTCTTCCCTCCGCATTGTTAGATATTGACAATGGGATAAAACATTTGGGTTTTGAGCTAAAGACAAATGCATATGGCTATGCTAATTGGCTATGGTTATTTAAAAAAACTCAAGCAAGAATTGACCTGTGGGTAAATCGCTTTTTGTCGCATGGAGATCGATGGGTTCCTTATAAAGTTAGTTTTGTGTAGCATCTCGGTTTATTGGGATACCATCGCAAAAATTCCCAAAATTTTTTGACAATAATTCAAAAAGCTTATTTCAATTTTCTATGGTTGGAAAAAAACATGGTTGATGGAATCTTGCTAGTAAAATGGTCTCGATTAGCTATGTTGGGAGGGTGGGGCATAAAGAATTTAGTTTGGTTTAGTAAAGCCCTTGCAACAAAAATTATGTGGAGACTCATCCACAACATGATGTTGTGGGGAAGAGTTATGATCTCAAAATATTTAGCAGGAAGATCCATTGAGGAATGGTTGCATATGCTTAGGAAAGTGGTTCCAAATAGCTCCACATGTTGGAAAGTGATGGTCGACGATTTTCCTTTGATAGGAGACTAGACGATGTGGAGAGTTGGTAATGGGAGGAGTATCTGAGTCAGGGAAGATCTCTAGGAAGGTTCAGACAAAGATTTCAAGCTTTCTAAGGAATTGGTTGGTAAGCTAAATAATATGGGAGTTTTTTCGTTGAGGGACGTTGATTCACAAGAGTTGGATCTTACAGGACGCTCTAACTGGATATCAACAACATAATTGATTCTTGAAGGAAACATGGAGGAGGAGTGGAATAGGTACACATGCAATTTAAAATCACACTTCATCGGTCTAAATGAGGAGGAAGACAACACTTTGAACTGGGGAAAAAATGTAAAACTTGGCTCTTTTATGGTGAAGCTTGGTTATTTAGCTTGGGCAGAGGGGTACTTCGAAGGTGGCAAAAAAAGGTGTTGGACAACAATATGGAAGATGCATGCTTTGGAAAAAATGAAAGTGCTTTTATGGATGGGGATTGAGGAAAAAATTCTTACATGGGATGTAGGCCTACATCGAGGATGAGTGGGTTTGAGTCGTTGTTATCTGTCCAGGCCTGACTCAAAGACGACAATTCATTTGTTTATGCAATGTCATTTCACTTAGCAAGTATGGACTCAACTGGTTTCACAGCTTAAAATAAATTCTATATCACTATGGGTATGTATGGAAGAATGGTTGGACTCCTAGAAAAGTGAAGTCTCAACCAAAGAGGTAGTGGCACTACCATGTTTCTTTGTGTATTTCATTTGTTGGGCAAGGAATATTAATATTTTTTCGGGATAGGTTCATCCCATTCAAGGTGGTGGCATGTTTGGTTCACAATATGGTTGGAAGGTATCCCTTGGGGATTTGCTAGAAGGTATCCCTTGGGGATTCTTTGACAGGGCAAGCCAAGGGCACCCTCCACGGTGTGGTGCGAAAGATGTTTTATATATATCAACAGTGCATTATTTTGAGATTAGATATGTTCCAAGCCATGGATCGAATATGAAAGCGAAACTTACTATGTTGTGGGTGTTCCTGTTTCTATTTAACTCTCTAAATTTGAGGAAAGTACAAATATTTGGAGACTCTCGGGTGGTGGAAGAATGGGTAAGTGGAAAGGTACAGGTATAAGTGGCGCGTTTACAACTTCTAATGAGAAGGATTAACGATTTTTTAGATGAGCTAGAATGGTACTCATATGTACATGTTTATAGAGAAATGAACTCTATTTCCAGCATGTTTTCCAAAAAAGCTTTGACCCTTGATGCAAGTGTCTTTATTTATCAAAAATTTCTCAATGGACAACTATGTGAGGAGATGTCCTTTTTGCTCTAATCTTCATGTCCATTTTTTGATTTTTTGTTTTGAAAAAAAAAATGATGTAAAAGGCAAAAATTGTAATGGGTAATTGAAGATTATGTTTTTGAAAGAATGATATGATCAAATATAAGGAGTTTGTAACTTTTTTACGGATAAGGAATAAATTGTAAAAAATATATAAAAAGGAGAGGAATATGTGTATTCTCTTTCATGAAATATAAAGTTTTTTTTTTCTCAAAAAAAATATTATATATTATTTAAATTAAAATTATTTGAAATTTTTTATATTAAAGATCAAGTTTTTATAATAAAAACTAATATAATTATATTTAATGTTTTAAAAAATAAATATGTAAATTAAATTAATTATCGGTTAAGAAATAACAAAAATACATTTTAATTACACATTTTTGTGAATGAATTGATTGATGTTAATATTTTATTTTTAAATTTTAGTTACATGTTTTTGAGAATGAAATAATTGATGTTAATATTTTATTTTTGTATTTTGTAATTTTAATTACATGTTTTTGAGAAATGAATTCATTGAGGTTAATATTTTATTTTTTTATGTACTTTTAAATGGAGTGATATTAATTATTTAAAATTGTTTTGTTTTTTCTTCATAATTTTGAATGATTAAGTATATTTAGTTTTATTGTATTGAGTGTAGTTAGGTACTTTACACTTTAATATGGGGGAGATGTTGAGGTGTTATGTTATGTCATGTTATATAACAACAACAATAATGATAATAAGATGATAATAATAAAAATAAAGTAGGATCAATTAAAAAAAAATACACTCACCGTGTAAAAAAAATAAAAAAAATTACACTTTAAGAAATTGGATAAATCCAGGTTTAAAATGGATTTACAATGGTTGTGATTATTATGATGATTGTTAAATTGGTCTATCCGACCTTAAGAAAAATAAGAGATTACTTGGATTTCTTTAAAATGTTATTTCAATGTTTGAAAAGCATTAAGAGAAGCATTCCAAAATCACTAAAATTTTAATGACTTAGAAAATTAGGAAAATGAGTATTGTGACAAATATTCTTAACCTATAATTTAATTTAGGTATATTTATGTTGTAAGACAAGTTTTTATTTGATTTTATTATATTTATGTTGTAAAATAAAAATTGTTATTAACTAAATATAATAATGTGTTTTTGTTTTATTTAAAATAAGTAAATATTTTTATTTATTTTAGTTTTATTTTAAATTTATTTTTTTTGTAAATAAAAGAGGAAAAAATATATTACCTTAAAAGCATCAAAACATTACAATGTTCTTTGCTTGCCACTTGTTTCGCCACATCAGGGAAACCATAACAGGTGGCTTGCAGAAACACTTGGAAACCATTACTGTAATTTCAGAGTTCAACGTGACAAATGCCATGTTTCATACATAAGACGTGTCTGGTGTCGTGCACCAGAGAATGTATCTACCATGGTTGTTGCCATACATAAGAAAATTTAACTAAACAGAAAAAGTTGAAATTGGTTCTTGATATGCAAAAAGAGAGAGAAGCTAGAAATTTGGCAAACACGAGCATCCATCAGTGTTGTAGGTGAAGATGAACCTTTGTCCACAGGTTAGACATCGTGTTTTTTCCGACGCATTCAACGAGGATTCGAACAAGAGGTCCATGCATCGACTGAGAATGCTTTGATTATGAGTTTGGTCCTCCAGGATTCGCCGCATATCAAAGATCAATTGAAGGTGGTCGTCCGAAAAAACGATGAGGATTGGGCAGAGGCTACTCAATTTTCCCATTCGTGTCTGCGTGAGGAGTTGTGTCCATATCAAAAGCCGTCGATGGAATTTCTTCCATGTCCAGCACAAGGGTTGTGTTCTTGGCTATCCACTCTGTCAGCCAGTTGGGGGGGATTTCTTCCTCCACCATGCAGCTTCCTTGGTCTAGAGGTCGGGCCTGGGGCATGGTGATGATGCAAGGCTCAGGTGGGGCTTCCAAAGACTGCAACTCAAGAGGAGGAATTTCTTCATCCTCAGGGTAACTTCCAGAATCATGCATAGTATCAGAGAGGGGTGGAGGTGAGTGTTGGGCATGAGGGGAGGGCAGAGGAGACTCAGACCAATTCTGGCCCTTTCCGGGGGAGTTGGAGGTCGGAGGGGATGGCTGCGAGGGGTCAGGGCGGTTGCGTCGTGCAATAAAGTTGTAATACAATGGCCCTCTTTTGGGTTTTCCATGCTCTATAGGCATGGTGGAGGGATTGCAGCATAAATTGGGGAAGGAGGCGAAAACCAGGCTAGAGGAGCAACACTGGTGAAATGGAAACTGAGTAAGGTGACCAACAGAGGTAAGGAGGCTACGTGAGAGTGTCCATAGCAGGAAGACATGGAAAACAACAAGAACTAGAGAGCCAACTGAATATGGAGAATGATGGAATGCCCAAGGAGTCAGGGTGGTTGCGCCGTGCAATAAAGTTGTAATACAATGGCCCTCTTTTGGGTTTGCTATGCTCTCTGGGCATGGTGGAGGGATTGCAACATAAATTGGGGCAAGGAGGTGAAAACCAGGCTAGAGGAGCAGCACTGGTGAAATGGAAACTGAGTAAGGTGACCGAAAGAGGTAAGGAGGCTACGGGAGAGTGTCCATAACGGGAAGACATGGAAAACAACAAGAACCAGATAGCCAACTGAATATGGAGAATGACGGAATGCCCAAGGGCTCTTACCTTCATAGAGGCCGATGAAATGACTGTGGGGGGCACCATGAAATCAGAAGTGACACTGACCCAAGGTCAAGTACCTACTTCAGTACTCCAGCTCTGGTTTGCATGAGGAGCCATTAATGTCCCAATGGTGGAACAACGCACTACCATAACTGTTGCACAAGAGCCCGTCATTCAAATGGTTGTAGGTTTGAGTGATGGCTAGGGATAATAACTCCCATGACTGCATGTGTGCCAACAATATCCAATTGACCATCCATGATCCCATCCAGGGTATTTTAAATTTATATTATTAATATATATATAAGATTATTTTTTTATTTTAAATTAATAATTTTCCAGTAAAAAAATCTAAAAAAATAAAACAAGAAATATGCCAATTAAATAATTGAAATCATGTAACATCATAACACTCCTAATGAATGCATACAATCATTATTTCTTTGTCTTAGAATTGTTTAAAACTTTGATTTACAAGCATGGTAACTTTGAAAAAAATCATATAGACATAATCAATAGAAAAAATGTTAACAATAGTTGTTATATTAAGGGTTAAGTCTATATTTTATAATCCTCACAAATAAGTACATTAATATTAGGTCTTTTTATAACCTATGTATAGATATAATCAATAGAAAGAATGTTAACAATAATTGTTATGTTAAGGGTTAAGTTTATATTTTATACTCCTCACAAATAAGTTCAACAATATTAGGTATGTTTATGACCAATGCTTGCAATAAGTTTATCAACCTTATTTGGTTTTATTTATTGTGATAGTAGATTAATTGATTATTTAATATGTCAAATGTATTTTACACATCAATCAATATGTTTAAAACAAGTTTTATAAATATGATCATTAATATTTTTAAGTTAAAATTAATTATTTTTTTACAAGGTCAAATATTTTAATTTTATTTGGTTTTATTATACCTGTTGATAGGTATGGTATATAGTGTTGAGTTAGGTTTGACTTTCTATTAGTTCATAGTTGAACATAAAATATACACTCCTTTATCTAAACTTTTAAAAAATAATGAATAATTTTAAATTTTAAATCTCATTTATCTGATATTTTGTTGGCCAAAAACTTTGAAGTCTTATTGCTGCCTTCACTTCCCCCAATGTTATTGTAATAAATATTTTTGCTATCTAGTCATTTCATGCCTACTCCTTCTCTCCCTATCTCCTTAAACAATACTTTCATTATTATATTCGGCAGGTATATGCTACCTAGTAGCCTATACTTGCCCTCCTTCGCTAGGTTCCAAATCCTAGGGGATCCAGAGCTAATCGATTACCCGATCCCGGATGAGGTTGATCCGTCGTCGAAGGTATGAGAGACAAAGAGAAAAACAGTTTTTTCCAAGGCTTTCTCCTCGCACATAGACAGACACAGAGATTGAGGCCCTTGGTTTTGTTCCTTCCTAGAACCCATTGGAGAGCCGTAGCTCACAGTTACAGTTCCATTTTTAGAACCAACAACATCTAAACTTGCAGCATCCCTTTGAGTTAGATAACCATTACCTTGCCCGACATCTCTTCCGGTTCTGGAGACAGCTATTGATCCATCCATTGGAGATCTGGCCCCTTACCCACCACCATCTCACCCACCATCACCCACCATCAGCGGCATCTCACCCACCATCAGCGGCAGATCGAGATCCTACAGGTGCACATCCAGTAGCTATGTCCCTGGTCATTGTAGGTCGGGGCAGAGCAAGCATACCAGCCAAGATCTTGAACTGAAATAACATGAGCAAAGGTAGCACCGATGAAGAGAAAAGATCAAGTATAGGGCGGTAATGGGTCCGTTAAAGCCCTTGTGAAAGTGGTGGAGACATCAATAGATTAATTGATTATCTAATATGTGAGATGTGTTTTACACATCAATATACCGAAAGCAAGTCTTATGAATGTGATCACTAATGTTTATCTTCCCACAATATCATTTATAACATTTACTAAGCTATTGTATTTTGATAAAGTAACCCAATATAGATCTCTGCAATGAAAACCATGTCTCATTTCCTCCTTGCAAATAAATCTCAAATTATCGACTAACAATATGTTAAATATCGTGTTCATAATCACAATAGTAAAATTGTCAGCTATCACAATGGGGGTCGTCAAGACATATAGATAACAAAGGGAGGAAGGGTAAGTGTGTAGGAGGTCGTGACATTTGTTTATGCATTGTGGTGCATCCATTTTGAGATGACACATACATTTCATTTGCTTTATGCTTTAACATAAATTATGTAACATTATAGACCATGCACAAAATAAATCTATCTAGATAATGCCCATACTTAATCGAAAGAGTCCCTTTCAATTTGCATTAATAAAGTATTGACTTGCATTATAGTTTTGAAGTTTGCATATATTTTGATGTACCTTGAAAATAAACCATGTGTGATGTTAATCCATGCTTGCATTAAGAATTGCATGGAAATTGCATAGTCTCGTGATCCATGCTAATAATATTTTAGTTTGATTTCAATATCCTAAATTACATTATCTTCATAATTAGCATTCATGGCCACTAATAGAATCCACATATAGATTCTTGAACACAATTCTAATACAACTTATATATAAAAGAATGATTTTAATAATTGAATAAATGGTTTGTTCCTTTACCTTTTTTTAATACAATTTTACTTGAATTGTACATACATATAAGGAAAAACATCAGTTAATTATTATTAGTCTCTATCGAAGGCGTAGAGGGACTATAGTGATCGATAATTCATTGAATTCATATTAGTTTATTCTTTGACTAAAAATATTTGCATAATATCTATTGTTGGAATTAGGGAACTAAAAACATTGATTTTTATATAATAAAAAGTACCATATATGTCATGATCTGATTGGATAACAGATTGGAGGTCTTATTGTCGGCTTCGTTATTCCCAATGTTATATATGTTAGCATATCCAAAGTTTTTGATCATATACGGTCTTTCTGAATTTTTACTTTTTTCTTGAAATGCTTGGATATCCAAAGTTTTGAAGATAGAGAGTCAGTTTTTTATTAGTTGACTTCATATTAGTTTGTCCTTTGAATAATTTTTTTTTTTACATAGCCTCTGTTGTTCGAACTATTGTTACTAGTTTTATTTATTGTTATAAAATAATATAATAAATGTTTTTTTGTACGTAACAAACCTGCCACACTGCATTCTTTCTTAAATGTTTACAGAGCAATCCTGACAAACTTAAATGTTTACCTAAAAGGCCTCACAGCCTTAAATGTTTACTTAATAGGCTTGTTACAATACATTTTCCTCCGTTTTTTTTTTATATATGCAATGTTCTCTGCAGTGAATATGAGCAATATTGTTCTTCAACGACATTGTTGGTTCATTGGTTCATGCTTGCTCCTTGCTTGTTCATTGATTTCTTGTTTGTCTGTTGTTATTGTTTGTGTTTGCTTGTTGGTCTTGTTGCAGTTTGCAAGCTTGGGGATTTGCAACCGCAATTGGAACTGGCCTTCTGTCGTTCCCCATTGACGGGTGGGTTTCGGTGCCGTGTTTAGCTTCCTTTTCTATTTGTAGTTTGCAAGTTAGAAATTTGACTACTGGGGATGCCTAAGTTGAAATCCTCTTGCAGAACATCTTTGTATGTGAGGATAAAATACGATTTCCTTTTCCTATATGTCACTGTGATGCAATGAGCAACGAGCACGCAGTTGTAGTACTGACATAATAAGATGGACTGCAAAAGGATTTTGATCACTCCCAATATTGAAAAATAACAACCATGAAAACTGCAACTTTCTTAATTGCTCGCACAATGACATGCCTTTAGATGGTCCTCACAGCCTTGAATGTTTACTTGATAGGTCTCACAGCTTGAAATGTTTGGTTAACAGATGTGTTACAATACATTTTCCTCCGAATTTTTTTATACAATCTTGTGTGCAGTGAATCTAGCCAATATTGTTCTTCACCGGCGTTCCTGGCCGGCTGGTTGGTGCTTGCTCCTTGGTTTGTTGGATGTTGCTTATTGTTGTTTGATTCAACTTTGCAGGGTTGAGGTCCCGCATCTACAGTTGGGCCTTTTGGTGCTTCTTCACTGGGTTGTTATTTGCTGCTTGCTCTTGTTGTTATTCTTGTTTGTCTGTTAGTCTTGTTGCAGTTTGCATGCTTGGGATTCTGCAACCGCGATTGGAACTGGCCTTCTGTCGTTCCCCATTGATGGGTGGGTTTCGA
Organism: Picea engelmannii; assembly: GCA_009831015.1. Classification (NCBI taxonomy): domain Eukaryota; kingdom Viridiplantae; phylum Streptophyta; class Pinopsida; order Pinales; family Pinaceae; genus Picea; species Picea engelmannii. The sequence goes on along the minus strand of ML793279.1, from coordinate 135,640 downwards.
TGTCGTGTTTAGCTTCCTTTTCTATTTGCAGTTTGCAGGTGAGAAATTTGACTACCGGGGATGCCTGAGTCGAAATCCTCTTACATAACATCGTTGTATGTGAGAAGAAAATACTATTTCCTTTTCCTATATGTCACTGTGATGCAACGAGCAACGAGAAAGCAGTCATAGTACTCACATACAAAGATGGTCTGCGAGAGGATTTTGATCGCTCCCAGTATTGAAAAATACCAACCATGAAAATCACACCTTTCTTAATTGCTTGCATAGTGGCAAGCCTTTGGATGGTCCTTACAGCCTTGAATGTTTACCTTACAGGTCTCACAACATGAAGTGTTTGGTTAACATATGTGTTACAATACATTTCCCTCTGAATTTTTTGATACAATCTTGTGTGCAGTGAATTTGGCTAATATTGTTCTTCACTGGCGTTCCTGGTCGGCTGGTTGGTGCTTGCTCCTTGGTTCTATGGATGTTGCTTATTGTTGTTTGATTCAACTTTGCAAGGTTGAGGTCTCACATCTGCAATTGGGCCTTTTGGTGCTTCTTCACTGGGTTGTTATTTGTTTCTTGCTCTTGTTTGATTCAACTTTTCAAGGTTGGGGTCCTGCATCTGTAGTTGGACCTGTTGTTATAGTTTGTGTGCCAGGGATTGCGCTTCTGTCATTCTCCATTCACCGGTGGGTCTCAGTTTTTGCGGTTGCGTTCTTGCATTGCTTGAAAGTCTTGTTGCAATACATTTTCATCCTTTATTTTTTCTTCTGCAATGTTGTTTGCAGTGAATATGGGTGATATTGTTCTTTGGCGGCATTCCTGGTTCACTGGTTTCTGCTTGCTCGTTGCTTGTTGACCGGTTTCTTGTTTGCCTATTGTTTTTGTTGTCGTTCCCCGTTGACAGGTGGGTTTCATTGCTAGATTTACGTTCGTGTTCGTTCTTTGTTGTTTGCAAGTGAAAATTTTAAATGATCGAGATGCCTGAGTCAAAATCCTCTTCCAGAACATGGTCGTATGCAAAGAAAAATTTCGATTTCCTTTTTTATATTTCAGTGGGTGTTATGGAGGTGTGCCAATTGCAGATGCAAAATGCCAACCGTGTAAAACTGCAACTTCCTTAAATGTTTGCACAGTGGGAAGCCTTTGCACGGTCCTTACAATCTTGCATGTTTACCTGCCAGGCCTCACAACATGAAATGTTTTCTTAACAGGCGTGTTACAATATATACCTCTAATTTTTTTATACAATCTTGTCTGCAGTAAATTTGGACAATATTGTTCTTCACCGAAATTCCTGGTTGACTGGTTGATGCTTTCTCATTGGTTCGCTAGATGTTTCTTATTTTTGTTTGATTCAACCTTGCAGAGTTGGGGCCCTACAACTACAACTAAGCATCTTCGTACTTGTTTCTTCACAAACACATCTCCAATTGGAAAATGCAAATTGGAACATGATTTTACAGTTGGGTCACCAAAAAACTACTATTAAGATAAAATAATATGCAAAATTTTGCAGTGGATATAAACAACATCTCTTTTGGATTGAACAAGAGCTTGTCGAGCTCCAACTATATTTCATAGTTGAGATTGTTTTTCCCATAGTTAATGTCTTTCTATGGCTTCATAGTTATGAGACTAAGTGTTGTTGTGTGAGCGATAAAGTTTTTACCTCCCTTTCTTTTACCTCTTCTAAACTTGCCCATTTTTCCCTTTAGTTCTTTCCCTCTATTATGCGTTTTTGGTTCTCTGCTTCGTCACGTTTCTGTGCTCGCGGGTTCCCGGGGTGGTGAACTGAAAAATCGTCATCTCCATCTATATCTTCACATCACGAGTCCGACTGACTGTCGTTTGTTTCCATACTTAACCAATTTCTTCTAAACTTGCCTCTTTTTCCCTTTTGTTTTTCCCCTCTATTATGTGTTTCTGGTTCTATACTTTGTCATGTTTATGTGCTAGCGGGTTCCCGGGGTCGCGAACTGACAAATCATCATCTCCATCTATATATTCACATCATGAGTCCGACCGATCGTCGTTTGTTTGCATACTTTGCCAATTTTATGGACGCGGGTTCGCGGACAAGTGTTATCGGACTCTGGTGCCCCCGTGTTCGGGGTATACATCTTGCACCCAAAACTTCGGTGCTCTACAATTCGACCCCGGAGTCCTCGAACTTGCAAGCCTGACTCTACCTATGATGACTCCATCTGTCCGACCTGCCTTTCCATACTTAGTCAAGTCTTCAAAGTTTCACGAGTTCACGCACTCCCGAGTTCAAAAAAGTTTAAAAGCATTTTTTGTTCCCCTCCATCCCCGCCACCTTCCACCCTTCCCAATGCACATTAATTATGATTTTACTAGTGACAACCCACCAGACAGATTCAAAAAGATTGGCTTTAATAAGAGAAAAGCTCGAGGACATCTCCCATTAAAATGCATTAACATGCGAATATTATGGGATTTGGTAATTTTTTTTGCGTCCATTTTGAATTTGCAAAAAGTGTTGGTTATTTTAGTTTTTTAAAGGCATCATCATAGTAGCATTGCAATATTGTACTACCACATGTAATATCCCCAAGGATGAGCCCAGTTATATTAGGTATTGTAAACATGTTGTGTAGGCTGGTGAGTCGAGTTATATAAGTCGGTGGGCTTATGTGTTTATTAGGCCGGAGAGCCTAGGTGTTAAAGGCCAGGAGCCTGATTTTGTATATGTAATTATGTAGATCATTAATAAAATGTAAACATTGTTGCGTGCAGATCGACCGCAAAGAAAGAGTGATGGGGGACTAAGCTTCCACAAGGTTGGACAAGGGAGGGGGCTAAGTGTTTGGGCCTAGGGGCTAAGCTAGGGGGCTTACCTCTAAAGGAATAATAGTTTATTATTATTTCCTAAAGGCTAAGGTGGACAATTGATGACTGTTGTCCTAAGTTCTTGGGAAAGGGGAATGAATGCAAATATAGTGCATGTAGCTCCAGGAAGACAAGTGTCGACCTAGGCGCATGTAGTTAAAGCTGATGAGTTGAGTTGTGTTGGGGGCTCGACCTCCCATTTTCCATCCTTTGTCTGAGTTCGCAGGTGTCCATTGTCGACCTCTGTAATTTCCTTGTCGTACACCTTGAAACTAGTGGGAAAAACCCGTGGACTGATCCTCGGTCTGAACCCGTTTTGTGTCTGCGTCTACCCTTTGCATACCCACGCGCAATTGAGAAAACCAGTCGGGAAGGTGGTTGAATTCTATACTTCCATCCACAGTCTGAAACCTGAAAACCTCAGACGTTTGTCCTTTGCATACCTATACACTGTTGAGAGAACTAGTTGGGAGAGGAAATCCAACCTGTGAGTCCGTGAACCCAATCTATCCGCCATTGTAGAGCCGAGTCAGTAGTTGAGCCGTTTTTGGGTGGTTGTCTTCTATGAAGCATGAACATTCTGTAATTTTCTATGTCGTGTGTGTTATAATTGTGGGTTGTTGTGGCCATGCAGTCCCTTGGCTGAGTGTGATTTGTTGTCGTCATCTATTCCTTACTGAGCCTTACTGTTTTCCTCCTTGTGCTAGAATAGAGATGAAGAAGCATGTTGTCAGGCCTGTGTGCAACACTCTCTCTAGGTGAAGGAGGTGCTTGTGGTTGAAGAGGCAGGTTTTCGGGCCTATGAGCGACTCTCTCCAGGTGAGAGAGTGCGCGGAGGAACTGAGAACTCCTGGAAAGGGTCCTGTAGCTGCCACATAGCTCGGAGAATTATGGTCCGACTTGTTGCTGAAGCCCAAGGAAAGCGAAGTTTAGCAGCTGAAGGACTATCCGGTGTGACAGTGAAGGTGTATACTCCTGGGGTGGGACAAGCATGTGGGGAATGAGAGTCTGTGAGCAGTGGGCATAAGTGGCTCCTGGGAGAGAATCCATCCTCATAAACAATGTGTCTTCCTGTTGACCTTGCCTAGCTTAGGATTCCCTTGCCCGATGGAGCTTAGTCCCAGCTCGGGGGTGACCTACTACTGAGAGTGATGAGCAGCATGGTCTAAGGCTGGGAGGTTCGTGGAAGGTCTGCACGCAGTTGGTGGATTTAATCCAACTGAAAGATAAGTATAATTTGTGTGCTTAATATTATGTTATGCATAATGCTTGAATGTTATCATGTATTTCATTGCATATATGAATTAATGTTAATTCTATTTAAGTATGTATGATGGTAGTAACTCTATGTTAAATGTGTTAATTTGATTTAATGAATATTATATATAAGTGTATATTCCGTAGTAGTGGCATTGTCTGGCCTGTGGGTGGTCGGGGATGTTACAATATGGTATCAGAGCATGTTTTCAACACTGAGCCTGGATGGGCCATGTTAGTGGAAAGTGAAGCAAAAGTTTCAAAATAATTGTTGTCGAACTAGACAAAATTTGAGTTCAGAGCCAAGGTTCTAACGTTGAACTTGGATGGGCTGAATAAGTGGTCTTTGGACTTGAATTTTTAGGTCAAAATTGTGTCTGGAGGAACCAATTTTGGACCTCATAAACGTTCCTGAGTGCCAAGATGTTACCTTGGTAGTGTTAAGAATCTCAGGAGGAGTAGCGGTATCATAAAACCACAACAGAAGTGGTGTTGGACTGCAGAGTAATGTGTGAACTGGTGAAGTAACGAATAGGTTTCAATTGTTTCTCTCATGTGAGTTGTGAGTGCAAGGAGTGCACATTTTCCGCAAGGAGTGCGTTGACGAAGGTGAGTTAACCTTAGAGAAGCTCAGGAGAGATACCGTTGAACCTTCATCAGCAGAAGTGCAAGGAGTGCACAAGAAGAACTCTGTGTTGAGTTCAGAGAGAGAGAGAGAGAGAGAGTCACTGAGAACTCTGTAGGGCTCTACCAGGTGGGCATCGAGCGAGTGCAAGTGTGAACAGAGAGAACTCTTTGTCGATTTCAGGGAGAAGAGTATCAGAGGAAAATACTCACAAAGCTATTGAACACTCTGTAGAAAACGCTCAACAAGGTGTGCTTTGAGTAGAAGGTTGCTAGGAGGGCACAAAATTTTCCTTTGAAAGGAAACAAAAGGGTCGACACCCTTAGGAGACTGAGTAAATAGAAAATCTTAGAAGATATAACGTGAGGAGTGCATAGGAGTCAAAATTATTCCAAGTCCCAAAGGTCAGGAGGGATAGCGTTAGCAGAGATGCAGTCGAGACCCAAGATAGTCAGGTTCGCAGGAGAAAGTTCAAAGGCCGAAACCTTTGAATATCCACAAACTCTTCCAAGTCAGAAGGAGACAAAAGCTCAGGAGGAGGAGTGACAACAACCATTAGATTTGTTGTGGGGAGGAACCTGGACCATTAGCTCCATGTCTAGGAAAGAAAGGAGAGCGCTGAGGAGGAACAGATCCCATTTGTTGGATCTGAGCACGAAGGACCAACAACTGTTGGATCCGAAGGCTGACAAGTGGCGAAAGATCCATAACTCCGGAGCAAACCACTTCGGAAGTTTGTGGATGGGGAAGATACGAAATCTTCGAATACCCGAAGGCCGAAGAAGATCGAGGCCATCGGTTGCTGATAGATGCATGTCAGAAGATCTGAGACTTCGGAGAAAGTCACTTCGGGGAATTGCAAGTGTGGAGCGTGACAAATTCCCGAAGTCCTAAAGTCCCGAAGGCTGAAGTAAATCACAATCGTTCGTTGTGGAGGACACATGGAGAGAGATCAGGAAGTTCGGGGGCAGAAACCTCCGAAAGGAAGTCAGCGAGAACAGAGAAGATCTAGATCGTTGGATCTAGAAGAACGCGTGGAAGAAATTAGTGTATTTCGGGTGAAAGCACTTTGGGAGAAATGGATGCGTAGGAGTTTGAGACTCTGAAAGCTCGAAGTGTCAAAGACAGTTAGGATTGTTGATCGTGCAGGAGGGTACGTGTCAACAGATCGTGAAATTCGGGTGAAAACACTTTGGGAGAACGTGAAGGACGAAAGTTTGAAATCGTTGAAGCCCGAATAGCCGAAGCAGCTAGAAGTTGTTGATCTGGGTTGGACAGGTGTCACCAGATCGTGAACTTCAGAGAATCATACTCTGGGGTTTTTGTGAAGTTATGTTTCGGGATGTCCCAAAGTGCCAAAGCCCGAAACTTCTAAGGGTCGTTGATCTAAAGGAAGGAACTTGGATCATTGATCTGCGAGGAGACACGTGGAAGATAGAGACTCACTCCGTTGGACAACCGTTGATATGAAAGTGGACACGTGGCATCAGATATGGAACTCCAGGTATGGAGCACTCCGAAGGAAAGCAGAGCGTGAAAGATCCAAAGTCCCAAAGGAGATCTCGATCGTTGATCGAGGAGGAGGTCGAAGGACCCTTGATTTGGTCTTGGTCGAAAAGACCCAAAGTCCCGAAGTAATCAAGGACCGTTGATCTCAAATCAATAAGGACCATTAATCTTTGTAGTGGTATCTCCCGAAGTCCTGAAACTCCGAAGTCTCGGAACTTAGACGCTCGAGGTTCCATAATGAGTGTCAATCATCGAATGTTGGGTAGACCTGGACTGTTGATCCACTCTACTTCGCAAGTTCGGTAATCCAGAACTCTGAGATATTGTTGTGTTGTGTTTGAAAATACCTGAAGCCGAAGGCTGGAGTAAGAACCTATTCATTTAGCACTTGTTCACAATCATGGTCCCATGCGAATTAAGGGCCAAAGGAAAACGGGGGCTAGTGCCCAAAAATTGTGTTAAAGAAGGAAAAAGGGGTTAGAAAGGAAACCTGTGGGTTTCGTCTGGTTCAGACCTACATCAGGGAGGTACTGAAGACTTGGGAACCTTATGATAGGGTCCAACAAATATCTAAGAGCCATTAGCTCAGAGAAAAGAGATCATCGCACAAGAAGTGCATCAGAGAAGAAGGACAGGGAAAATTCTTTATTCTACATCTGAGATTTTTCAGAAGTCATTAGATCAGATGTTGGGTTTGATCAGATGTTGGGTTTGATAAGCAACATGGAAACCCCAAATGGGATTCTTGTTTGAGGAAGACAGTCTAGGTGACAATCCTTGCACATCAAATGTGAATGCTAGGTTGAGAAATCCATCTGCAATTCATGATAATGCATGAACTATAAGTTCATATGGAGACACAAAGAATGGGAATAAGGAAGAAAGGTTTTAGGGAATTATAATTCGTTCATGCAGAAGCTGAATCAGAGGAATCCAAATAATAATGGAATGCTGAAAATTAATAATCAACATAATATGTGATGGCAAATATGCAAAGTAGACAAGGAAAAACTCTTGGATGGAGTCAAGTCCATGAACATCCTAAGATAATGGAAGAATAAATCATGAGATAAATGTCCAACTAGCAAAAGAGAAACAAAGAGTACAAGAAAACCTCAAGTACTAAAGTATTCCATCGGGAAAGGGCTGAAGAAGTTCAGTCATGAAGAGTAACTGGATGTTGAAGAATACAGAGTCTATAAAAGAACTTGGTGTGGAATTTGATTCATCCAAGTACGAGATTGGGATAGTTGGACCCAGAAAATTAACGAAAGTTGAAGGTTAATATTAGCTTATTTTGGGACTATAAATGCAAAGGCAGCCAAGAGTGATTTCGCTAGAAAGTGCTCAAAACAAAAATAGTCATGTACGATGACTACAATGAGAGCACAAGAAGATTTAGGAATCCAAGAAGAATTGAAGACTTATGGGATCAACAAGGAAAATTTGCACATGGGAAAGAAGTTGCTACAATTTTTGTGGCAACAAGTATGTTATGGCTTGATTGGGTCAACTAGAGGAAATAATGCTTGCATGTTTGCAAGTGTTGTTGATGTTGTTGCTACATAAGGAGAGAAGTAACAAAAAGTTGAAGTGTTGGTTATAGGTTTGATAAAAAGAAGCATGAAAGCTTCTACTGCCATTAGACATTCAGGTAGTATAAAATTTATTAATGGCGGTGATGCAGGTATGAGTTTTATTATTCTTTTTTCATAATTGTTGAAAGGAAATTTAGGTAAGAATTTCCTCAACCAGAGTTATTATATAAAATCACATGATTATATTATTGAGTGCATACCACTAGATGTGGTAAAGGATAGAGGCATGTATTAATTCAAAGCTTTTTAGCTTCTGAATGCACACACTGACATAGTAGAATGTTATGTTAATTTGGTTATGGGGAAATAACCAAAGAATTAAAAGATAAGAACTTGTTATGGGAATGAATGCCAGTAAGCTAGTCATGTATGAGACCAGGACTTGGTTGGATATGGGAAGGTATGGATATGGAAAGGTTATGAACCACATAGGTACTAAAAGCTTCCTACCTTTAAATAAAACTTGGGCTGCAACCTTTTTGCTAACACTAATGAACACCACAAAATTATATTCTTGGTGTAGTGTTCGGGTCGAAAATGAAGGCATCCAATTAATTGGGAAGACAATAAGAAGTGTGTGGAGAATGTGTCAACACAGTGGCCATAATTCCAACTTATGGATGGTGAGATACATGACTGAGATAAAGAGCATTATGTAATTCAATGCAAGGTGCACTGAATAAATAGGCATTGAGAGTTGTACTCATGTCTAGTAAGGGGCAGAGTTGCACTCATACATGATGGAATTGTATACTTAAATGCACTTTGCTTAATGCATTTTGTGAGTGCATGTATATATGTTTTTGACATGGAAATAATTATACTAATGGCTGAAATGTTGTTAACTCATGAAGTTGAGAACATTTCAGGAACTGTTAAACATTGAAATAGGAAAGTTGCAAGCCGGGTAGTCACAGGAATAAAGACTACAAAATTTTTTATGTCCAGAAAATTGAAATAATAAATTTACTGTTATTAATTATGAACATGCATATGCATATAATGATGAGTCATTCTATTTAGTTAAATTGTTTGGTACTTGTGATTGAATTGCTAGGTGTTGGAAATTCTAAGATCATTGCATATGGTGTTGTACATGTTGAATTATGATGTACAAAAAATACTAACAATTTGTTGGTTGTATGTAAGATGAAGCATTATAGGAAAAATGGTATGCAGTTTGGTGCCTGTGGAAAACCACAAGGATGGATGCATTCATAATATGGCAACAACCAAGATGAATTATGAAATATAATTTCATGTTTGGGGGGAAAAGATGAATTCCCTTTGAACTAAGTTTGAGTTTCTAAATAAATTATTTTATGTTTTCTCATGATAACTGCATGTGGATGATGGAGATGAGATGATGTTGATTAAAGTTAGAATGTTGACTACAAAGAGTAGCTCAAGAAAATGTTGATTGGAGATCTCTTAGGAAAGTTGGAACTCCTCGATCCACGATGCTCTTAGACTTTTGGTCTGGCCTGTTGCTGAAACCCAAGGAAAGGGAGGTGTAACAACCGATGGACTATGTGACAGTGAAAGTGCACACTCTTGGGGTGGGACATGCATGTGGGGAAGGGAGACCGTTGGTTGGAGTGCTGCTGAGGTTTGGTTGGTTGGAGTGTTGTTGAGGTTTGGTACCTTGGCCTAGACCGTGTTGATATGGAAGTCTTCTCAATCAAAAGATAAGTACAATTCTCTATTTATCGTATGTTGTGTATGTTGTATACAGGTTATAATGTTATTAAAATTGTTTGTACACACACACACACACATATTGCATATACGCTTGCATTGCCTGCATCCATGACTGTAGATAATGTGTTCCATATTTCATTGCTTAACAAATATATATACCTGATGATAATCATGTAATTGATTGGAATGTGATTCAGGTGGAGCAAGAAGGTGGCTTGCAAGTGCATCTGATGTGCATATTGGACCGGAAAAGCAAGCAACTCCGGAATCGAGCCATAGGGATTGTAAAGGTCTGGTGGACCTGGTACGGTCATGAGGACATGACATGGGAGCATGAGGATGCTATGCGGGCATAATACTTGCATCTTTTTGAAGATTTTGGAAATCTTGTTGATGTTGTGTAAATAATTGCACCAAGGACAGTGAAAAAATAAGGAGAGGGGATTGTAATATCCCCAAGGATGAGCCCAGTTATATTAGGTATTGTAAACATGTTTTGTAGGCTAGTGAACTGAGTTATATAAGCTGGTGAGATTATGTGTTTATTAGGCCGGAGAGCCTAGGTGTTAAAGGCTAGGAGCCTGATTTTGTATATATAATTATGCAGATCATTAATAAAATATAAACATTGTTGCATGCAGATCGACCACGAAGAAAGAGTGATGGGGGACTAAGCTTCCACAAGGTTGGCCAAGGGAGGGGGCTAAGTGTCTGGGCCTAGGGGCTTACCTCTAAAGGAATAATAGTTTATTATTATTTCCTAAAGGCTAAGGTGGACAATTGATGAGTGCTTTCCTAAGTTCTTGCGAAAGAGGAACGAATGCAAATATAGTGCATGCAGCTCCAGGAAGACAAGTGTCGACCTAGGCACATGCAGTTAAAGCTGATGAGATGATTTGTGTTGGGGGTTCAACCTCCCATTTTCCATCCTTTGTCTGAGCTCGCGGGTGTCCATCGTCGACCTTTGTAATTTCCTTGTTGTGCACCTTGAAACCAATGGGAAAAACCCGTGGAGTGATCCTCGGTCCGAACCCGTTTTGCGTCTACGTTTTCCCTCTGCATACCCACGCATAGTTGAGAAAACCGGTCGGGAAGGTGGTTGGACTCTATACTTCCATCCGCAGTCTGAAACCCGAAAACCTCAAATGTTTGTCCTTTGCATACCTATACACCATTGAGAGAACTGGTCGGGAGGGGAAAGCCGACATGTGAGTTTGTGAACCTAGACTATCTGCCATTGCAGAGCCGAGTCAATACCTGAGCCATTTTTGGGTGGTTGTCTTCTATGAAGCCTGAACATTATGTAATTGTCTATGCCGTGTGTGTTATAACTATGGGTTGTTATGGCCATGTAGTCCCTTGGTTGAGTGTGATTTGTTGCCGTCATCTGTTCCTTGTTGAGCCTTACTGTTGTCCTCCTTGTGCTAGAACGGAGCTGAAGAAGCAGGTTGTTAGGCCTGTGTGCAACGCTCTCTCTAGGTGAGGGAGATGGTTGTGGTTGAAGAGGCAGGTTGTAAGGCCTATGAGCGAATCTCTCCAGGTGAGAGAGTGCATGGAGGAAGTGAGAGCTCCTGGAAAGGGTCCTATAGCTGCCACAAAGCTCAGAGAATTCCAGTCCGACCTGTTGCTGAAGCCCAAGGGAAGGGAGGTTTAGCAGCCAAAGGATTGTTTGGTGTGACGGTGAAGGTGTATACTCCTCGAGTGGGACAAGCACATGGGGAATGAGAGTCTGTGAGCAGTGGGCATAAGTGGCTCCTGGGAGAGAATCCATCCTCATAAACTACATGTCTTCCTGTTGACCTTGCCTAGCTTAGCCCTTGCCCAATGGAGCTTAGTCCCAGCTCGGGGGTGACCTACTTCTGAGAGTGATGAGCAACGCGGTCTAAGGCTGGGAGGTTCATGGAAGGTCTGCACGCAGTTGGTGGATTTACTCCAGCTGAAAGATAAGTATAATTTATGTGCTTAATATTATGTTATGCATAATGCTTGAATGTTATCATGTATTCCGTTGCATGCATGAATTATTGTCAATTCTATTTAAGTATGTATGATGTTAGTAACTCTATGTTAAATGTGTTAGTTTGATTTAATGCATATTATATATAAGTGTATATTCCGAAGTAGTAGCATTGCCTGGAACGTGGGTGGACGAGGATGTTACACGACGCATCCATCCACAAACGTGTCATCCACAGAGGTCTTCACGTCATGTCCCTCTTTAATATTGTGCATATATTATAGGTTGTCATATTTGAGAATCTGCTTGCATATGAGAATGTTAACTCGTGTTATTAGTGACTGTTCAACACACATTTTCAAAAAGAATGGCATTAATAAGCGAAAAGATCAAGGGCATCTTCCATTAAAACGAATTAAACCAATATTTACGGAAGATTATACTATCATCCTCCAACGTTCATTTTAAATACTTATTCCCATTTTTCTCTATCATCGAAGACTTGGGCTTTAAGGTGTCTTTGTTGTAATGTTCCTGGTCATGGACATGTGAGACAACTTAGAGATGTCATTCAGTCCCAATTGAAATATGAGGGAATGGTTTTATATGACATCAGATTTGAGCGAAAAAAAACTCTGTTAGCCAACAAAAACTCAGACACGAAAAAAAATTCAAGAATCTTGTGATTGGTGTTCTCCCTCTATTGGATGCTTTGGTTGGTTGAAAGGCGTGCATAAAGATTTGAGTGTTGAACTTCTTTGTTTTGTTACTGGGAATTGGAAGGGACTTTCAGGTCACCTACAAAATCCTCCTTCGTTGAAGTATATAGCTTCTTCCAACACACAGATTTGGAAAATGTATCAAATTCTAAAGACCACACAAGAATTTATCTTTCGTAAGAGGAGTCACACATATCATGGCTTGCAAAATGGTCTAGAATATTCGTAAATGATGCCAAATATTACTCCATTCATGAATATACAAAGAAGGAAATTGTAAATTTGGATCGTCGTGAGTATGAGAAACTGTATGGGTGGTTGAATCAACATCCTAAAATTGCAGAAGTTTTTATTTCAAAGTTTGTTGAGCTACTTCTGGGTTTGGTAACAAACTTGAAAAAAACTCTTATTCTTTATCAAAGTTTGTTCACCGTCCTCTGGATGTAGTAACATACTCCACATACAATCAACTTTCTATCGCTACTGCACATTTTTTTCACTATTTCTATGCATATGATTGTATCTGGGTCGACGATCTTGCCCCTCTTTGCACGAATATTCTCCTCCTACTTCAAGGTGGGTCTATAACCATGGAACGATGCTCTCAAAAGTTTATAATGCCTACATCGACATGTAACTAGGAAAATTTAGTGGGAAGGAATTATGGATTATGGACTTTGCAACACTTTCTGAAGATTACTTTATACTACCACCTTTTGCAAGAAGTTTGGCGTGTTCAGGTAATGATTTGGTTTCTTCAAATCACCTTTTACTATCACCTTCATGTAATTATTTTATTGCATTCTTTAGAGGAGACCTTAATGTAATGGTGTATTCCATAGCTGTTTCCACCTAATATCAATCTTCCTGTTGTTTCCCTTGCTTTGAATAAGGAAAATGCATTTCTTCTACTGCAGTGGATCCGATATTTGAAAAAAAAAAAAAAAGTTGCTCGATGATTGAAGTAAGTGCCTTCCTGGTCATAGAGTGCTTCCATCACTAGCTTGTGTTTGCACAACTTCTTTTATTGCTACCTTCTTTCTTTGTCCTGATGGTGGATCCTTCTATCCCAACCAACATGATGGAAATAAACTAGTTCTAGCTCTAGGGAATTTGATCGCTTCCGGGACTCTAAGTTGACTATATATTAATTTCGGTTAACTTAAAAAGGTTTTTGTGTGCAACCTAATGTTAGACATAGAAAATACAATTTCTTATTTCTTAAAATATAGAACAATGTATTTTTTTAACACACGACTGTTCGAAAAGTTTTAGGCGTTGTTTGGGATTCACGTCCTTCAAGGATGTTAATTAATCACACAATTAATATTGCTTGTGCCAATGCAATCGATCCATCGTCCACTATGGAAATTGCATTAACACTGCAATGTCAGATAATAGATGTCTGACATGTACCTAATGTCAAGGTCATTGTCGCACAGGACACCCAACGTCCAAAGATTTCTAGACTCAAAGCAACATTGTAGTTGTCGTGACAAAGAAACACTAAAGTCGATGTTCTTTGCAGGTCTGACATTCTTGTAGTCTAAGTGCTTTGACAATGAAAACCTTGCTTGTTCACCGCATTGCCGCACTACAGTCAATATCAATGTTCCCATTTCAACCGCTAGTGTTGATGTCCGAAGCCGAAGCTATCTAGAGCCTGGGGTCACCGCTAGTGTGGATGCCTGAAGGTGAAACTACCTAAAGCCTATGATCGTGACTTCTTACACTTCACATTAGTATCAGTAGTGATCGAAAGTTGATTTTATTTCGAGTCTTTTACTACATCCAGAGGTCACTCAACAATCTTTGACATAGAAACTGGCTGTCTAACAAGTCTGTTACAACTTTGGCATAAAACGTTCTATAATTTTAGAATGTTGATTCAAACACGCATATAGTTTCTCACATTCGTGAGTATCCAATTTTATAATTTCCTTCTGAGTGTATTCAGGCATGGAGTAATATTTGGCGTCACTTCTAAATATTATAGACCATTTTGTGGGTCGCGATGTCTGCCACCCCTATGACGAAAGATATATTCTGATGTGATCTGCAACATTTGATACACTTGTCAGATCTATGTTGCTGGAAGAGGCTATGTACTTCAACAGAGGAACATTTTGCAGGTGACTTGGACGTCCATTCCAATTTACAATAATAAAACAAAGAAATTCAACATAGAAATCTTCAGGCAGGCTTTTCAACCAAACATATGATCGAATACAGGGAGAATAACAGTCACAACATGAACTTTTTTTTATCTTAGCTTTTGTTGGCTAACATGATTTGTTTCCCCCAAAGATGACATCATATAAAACCACTCCCTCGTCTTTGAATTGGGCCTGAATCACATCTCTAAGTTGTCTCAGATGTCGATGACCAGGAACATTACAAGGAAGGCACCTTAAACCCCAAGTTTTTGATGATAGAGGGAAATTAACACTTAGCAAAATATGGAATGTTGAATAACCAACCAATGCAGGCATGCCATATCTAGAAGATAAAAGCTATTCAAAAAGCTAGGATAGATCTAGCTGGCAGCACCAATGAAGTCCAACACCCAAAATTGATATCCAACTCGTTGTTTTTTATGAAGCAAGCATTTGATGATCAAGTTGAAATCTATAAGACTGTCCACATGCTTCATTATTGTACATATTTGTTTTTTTTTTTTGTTGGAGGCAGCCCCAATCGCAAACATTATGGCAAATACTCTCATATGTATTTTGTAACACATTTTATCTGAATATAGAATATTTGAGGTTTTTGTATGGTGTTTTCCAATCTCTGGTATTGCTTTTTATTTTATTTTGTACTTTTTTTTTGTGTCGTTAAACATGGATGAGAAGATTTTCTTTCTGCTACCCAACACTTCGATTTAAATAAAGGCTACTCTGTTCACTCCTTACATTTTACATGGAATAATAATTTGTCATAGGCCATACTTATGTGGCACCCTCCCTATACTTAAAGAAAGAAATGGGAGGGCCCCCGAGGGGGCAGCTCAATTGGCAAGTGCTGTGAAAATGAAGTTCCATGAGGTTTCGAGTTCAACTCCCCCCGACTTACAATGTGTGTCGCGTAAGGGGCATTGTGGGCACACCTGGAGGTTATAATGGTAGCAGTTGGATAACATGGCCATGTGTAACACGAGCACGTGCCCAACTAGTTGCTAATTCCGCTAGACATTAAAAATAAATAAAAAAATGGGAGGACCCGTCCTGCTTTCACTCTTCGGGGTCCCGTAAATAGAATGAATTAATGACTCTATTTCAACAAGGAAACTCAGGTGTTGATGTCATATTCTTGTTCAATATTTTTCATATATTACAACTTCTTCTATTTGATACTATCCCTGCATATAAAAAATGTTGCGTCATATGTACATATATACATATATTTTATTTTTCTTTCTATTGCTTATGGGTTTTAACAAAATTTTCAAACCAAACAACATCCTGCAAATTGGAAGATGTTTTACGTTTGGACCATAAATAATCTATTAATATATATTAATATGAATACTATTGGAATAAATATAAACACTTTCTCTTTAATTTTCCCTTTTTTTCTCCCCCTCTATTATCCTTTTGTGGTTCTATATTTAGTCACATTTCTATGATCACGGCCTCCCGAATTCGTGGATTGGCAGAGGCTCATCTTTATCTATATCTTCACACCATGAGCCCGACCAACCATGATCCCTTTCAATACTTAGCCAATTATCTGACCACCGGGTCCCGGGTTTGCGGTATCCAACACTTATGTCCCATGTTCCATCATATACATCTTGCACCCAAAAAACTTTTGTGATCTGCAATTTATGCTTTTACTAGTGAGAACTCACCAGTGGTTCGAAAAGATTGGCATTAATAAATGAACAATAGATGTTGTTTTGTGAGATACGTAGACCTTTTCCCTTTTGTTCTTCTCGTTTATTATCGCTTTCTGGTTATATACTTAGTCGCCTTTCTATGATCGCGGGTTCCAGGGTTGGCGAGCTGACAGATCTACATCTCCATCTATATCCTCACATGACGAATCCGACCGACCACTGTTTCTTTCCATCCTTAGCCAATTTTATGGACGCGGTTTCCGGGTTGGCGTTTTCGAACTCCGCTGCTTCTTGTTTCATTATATATATCTTGCACTCAAAACTTCTGTGATCTACAATTCCACCGCGGACTCCTTGAACTCACAAGATTCTCTCTACCACGGTTCACAAATGTTTCAAAGTATCTATTGCTGCCTTCCATCCCCACTAACTTCGCTCTCTTCCTAATGCACATTAATTATGGTCTTACTAGTGACAATTGAACACACTGGTACAAAACAATTGGCATTAACAAGAAAAAAAACCTCAAGGACATCTCTCATTAACATGCATTAAATGACCATTTATAGTACTCGGAACGATCACCGTTCCTTTCTATACTTAGCCAATTTTTTCCACTTGTTCTGTGATATACTTCGTGCACCCAAAAAATTCCCTAATCTACAATTCCACCTCGGGCTAATCCAACTCGCAAGCTTCACTTTACCCAAATTCATAAAAAGTTTCAAACCATTTATGGATCTCTTCCATCCCCGCCACAATCGCACCCTTCCCAATGAACATTAATTATTTCGACCGTCAGAGCCTCACATCTTCTTGGGAGACCTTGTCACCCTATTTTGGATCCTCAGGTTGGCGGGTTCACGAAATCTCCAATTCCTAGTCACTGTTTCTTGTGCCGACCATCCTCATACTTCTTTCAAAATATGCAACAACAATGGTTTAATGCTAAGATGCCATCATGCAACAACCGTAAAGATCGTCATTAATAAGAAAAATCCTCGAGGACTAAGATATATTAATATGAATACTATTGGAATAAATATAAACACTTTCTCTTTAAATTTTCCCTGTTTTCTCCCCCTCTATTATCCCTTTGTGGTTCTATATTTAGTCGCATTTCTATGATCACCGCCTCCCGGATTCGTGGATTGGAAGATGCTCATCTTTATCTATATCTTCACACCATGATCCCGACTGACCACGGTCCCTTTCAATACTTAGCCAATTATCTGACCACCGGGTCCTGGGTTTGTGGTATCCAACACTTATGTCCCATGTTCTGTCATTTACATCTTGCACCCAATAAAATTTCATGATCTGTAATTTATGATTTTACTAGCGAGAACTCACCAGGGGTTCGAAAAGATTGGCATTAATAAACAAATAGTAGATGTTGTTCCGTGAGATACTTATCCCTTTTCCGCTTTTCTTCTTCCCGTCTATTATCACTTTCTGGTTATATACTTAGTCGCCTTTCTATGATCGCGGGTTCCAGGGTTGGCGAGTTGACAGATCTTCATCTCCATCTATATCTTGACATGAAGAATCTGACTGACCATTGTTCCTTTCCATACTTAGCCAATTTTATGGCTGTGGTTTTTGGGTTGGCACTTTCGAACTCCGATGCTTCTTGTTCCATGATATACATCTTGCACTCAAAACTTTCGTGATATGCAATTCCAACGCAGACTCCTCAAACTCGCAAGCTTCAATCTACTAGGGTTCACAAATGCTTCTAAGCATCTGTCACTGCCTTCCATCCCCACTAACTTCACGCCCTTCCCAATGCACATTAATTATGGTCTTACTAGTGACAAATGAACACACTGTACGAAACAATTGGCATTAACAAGTAAAAAAACCTCTAGTATATCTCCCATTAACATGCATTAAACCGCCATTTATAGTACTCGGAACGACCGTCATTCCTTTCTATACTTAGTCAATTTTTTCCACCTATTCCATGATATACATCTTACACCCAAAAAATTCCTCGATCTACAATTCCACCCTGGGCTCCTCCAACTCACAAGCTTCACTTTACCCAAATTCTTAAAAAGTTTCAAACCTTTTATGGCTCTCTTCCAACCCCTCCACAATTGCATCCTTCCCAACACACATTAATTATTCCGGCCTCTAAATTAACTTCCATTATTCTATGACCTACAAATAGCACCCAGACCTCCACCATATACAAATTGACTGCCGAACTCCGACATCATCCCCTCTTTCATGTTACACATTATGCATTCAAATGTTCTGAGCGATACAATTTGACCATTGGGGCCTCACGTCTTTTGGGGAGACCTTGTCACTCTATTTTGGATACTCGGGTTGGTGGGTTCACGAAATCTCCAATTCCTAGTCATTGTTTTCTGTGCCGACCATCCTCATACTTCTTTCCAAATATGCAACAACAAAGTTTTAATGGTAAGATGCCATCATGCAACAACTGTAAATATCGTTATTAATAAGCAAAAGCCTCGAGGACTAACTATCCCTACACAACTTGTCTAGAAACATGCAGAGAAGATCTTGCCAGGTAATGGGAAAGCTATTACAAATTTCGATATATTAGCGAAAACAAGTCCGGGCCATTGTTTCCCTATTCCACACTTAGACACTTTTTTTATTGTGGGTTCCCGGATTGATGGGCTCAAAATTGTATTTCGAATCTTTCGCGACTTGCAAACAGTGCCCATAATTCCACGATATACAATTTGTCTACTGGAATGCCCCGTCACGAGCCCGACTTCCCGTCGTTCCTTTCAATACTTAGCCACAAGTTGGTTGTATCTCCATGGCGTGGTACATTTACTATGTATCGAGTATGTCCTAACGTTTCCTTATTCCATACCTAGACACTTTTTCGATTACGGGTTCCCGAACTGGCAGGCTTAGGATTGTGTTTCCAATGTTCTGCGACTAGCAAACAACACCCAGAGTTTCGCAATATACAATTTGTCCACAGCAATGCACCATCATGCCCTCTTCCATGTTACACATTCTGTGGTCAACACTCCCGAGACATACAATTTGACCTTTGGGCCCTCACCTCTGCTGGTTGTATCTTGTAGCCCTATTTCAAAGTGCCACCAACCGCTTTCGATAATTAGCCATTCCTTAATTGTTGTTCCCTGTCCCTACCACCTTCCTACTTCTCTCTGGATATGTAATTGACAAGCTTTAATGCTATCACTTCGTCATGCATGAACCTTAAACATGTCATTAATGAGCGAAAGGCTCAAGGAGATCTCCCACACTTCTTCCACATACAAATTGACCGCCGGACTCCCATATCATCCCCTCTTTCATGGTACACATTTTGCACTCAAGTTCTGAGACATACAATTGATCCTCAGTAAGTCATGTCTCCTGGGGAACCATTGTCACCCTAATTCTGAAGCCCGTCCGACCGCTTTCCATACTTTCCCATTTCATGTAATCTCTTTCACGGATCCTCAGGTTGGAGGGTTCACGAAATCTCCAATTCTTAGTCACTCTTTATTGTGCCAACCACCTTCACACTTCTTTCAAAGTATGCAACGAACAAGGTTTAATGCTAACAGTTCATCATGCAACAACCGTACAGACTATCATTAAAAAGCAAAAGGCTCGACGAGACAGTGTAATTTAAATGAAGCTCGACTCCTCAAATTTAAATGAATTTATTTTCTCTTTTCTGCCCAGAGACATGCATAAAAGATCTTGCCACGTAATGGGATATATATTACAAGTTTCAATATATTAGCGAAAATGAATCCGCCTAGCCGTTTCCCTATTCCATACTTGAGCCACTTTTTCGATTGCGGGTTCCTGGACAAGCAAGCTCACGTTTGCACTTCCATTGTTCCGTGTCTTGCAAACATTACCCAGACTTCCGCAATATACAAATTTCCCTCTTGACTGTCCCATCATGCCCTCTTTTGTGTGTGTTTTGCACTCAAAAATTTCTTAAACATACAATTTGACCCTCAGGCCCTCACCTCTAACGATTATACCTTGTAACCCTATTTTGAAGCCCGCCTGACCTCTTTCGATAATTAGACACTCCTTAATTTCTCTTTCCCATCCCCACGACCTTCGTACTTATTTCTTAATATGAAATTAGTAGCCTTTCATGCTAATAGCTCACCATGTAGGAACCGTCAACATTGTTATTAATGAGCGAAACACTCGAAAAGATCTCCCATTAATATGCATTAAACCAAGATCTACGGATAGTTATATTATCCCTTCTGATTGTTCATCTCAAACATGGGTCGTCGTGTTGGCTCGTTCACGAAATTTCCAATCCTTAATTGCTCATTGCCATAACCTCCATGTTCGCACTTTTGTGTATGCAATTACTAGTCTTTAATGCTAACAGCGCATCATGCAACAACCATCGAAATTGTCATTAATTAGCAAAAGTCTCGAGGAGATCTCCCATTCACACGCATTGGACCAACATTTGCGCAAGCTTATATTCTCCATTCCAACTCTTCATTTCAAATATCGTCTAGAGAAAACCAACGTTCTCGTAAACTTATGGCAGCAACTCGACAACAGTTCTATGGAGATATAGTGAATATCTTCGGACGTGAGGACTAGAACTTCTAGTGGTCCAGGGCATACTCTTACTATCCATCCCGTTTCAGCCAGAACAAAGTGATTTGGACTTCTGGAATCGCTTGTGCGGGCTATGTCCCTGAGGTCTTTGGATGTAAGGAGGTGGTCTCTTGGTGCGCTGAAAAATATATTTCAAGCCAAAGAATTATTCCACTGTGCGACCATTCTCCTATTTATTTGACACCTCAGGTCTTCTGCAAGATGTTAAGATTGTCATAGCCAACATTGACCTTCAGACGACAATACTGCAAGCAGTTCCTAGAAAAACATGATAACGGGTTGGACCTCTTACCGGAGTTCCTCGAAGACCCGACAATAGTTCCTGAAGATATCACAAAGTTGTAGGTCAGTTCCTTTAGAAATCCATTACAAGGAATTTCT
Source organism: Picea engelmannii (assembly GCA_009831015.1). Taxonomy (NCBI): domain Eukaryota; kingdom Viridiplantae; phylum Streptophyta; class Pinopsida; order Pinales; family Pinaceae; genus Picea; species Picea engelmannii. The sequence continues at coordinate 114,594 of ML793279.1, read as the reverse complement.
TGGCTGTTTACAAGAATAACAGGACTGAAATCCACGACAAGCATTTCTCGTATAGTTATTTATATTTTGTACTTCACAGTCAAGAAAAAATTCATTTTTGATTGGGGGAAGCTAATTTCCATTGAAATTTGTTCCCAACTGTCATGATTCAAAGAATCAAATAAATTTTTTATGTCATCCTACTTGATTTTCACAATAGTGCATTGTTGTCCGTTTCCAAAACTGTCTTTGTCCAAGAAAATAAACTATGAATTCGACCCAATAACATTCTGGTACCAGTCCTTGTGGAGGCACAAGGCCTCCCATTGTTTTTATGAGGTTTTTAATGACTTTGTCTTAGTTTTCAAAGATTTATTGTTAGTAAAGGATCTCCCTGGATGTCTGGCCAAGCAACCAAGTTTTTGGACAGGAAGGGGACACTTGAACCAAAGTAAAATTACAGTGTAATAATGATCTTTGGCTCCAAGGAAAATCCTGCTTTCCTTCCATGTCACATCACAGACAAGATGTTTGTTACAGAAATAGCAAGGCAATACAACCATTGGTTGCATTTTTTCCATGGCAAGAGAAAAAATAATTCATTCCTCTGCCCTGGAAAGTCAGGGACATCGTGTGCAAAAACGTCAACAAGATTGACGAATTCGCAGGCCATTTCAAGAACTTGAACCTAAAATATGTTGAAAGGATAAAAGGGTTCGACCCTAATGGGATTTTTCGAGAACATTTACTATCAGTTGGCTTTAGCATCTCTTTTATCCATAGACACCTGACCAAAGACAGAGACAGTGATGACAACACTCCTACTTCTTACGATTGCGACGTAGAGACATTACAACACACAATTGAATTGTATAGACAACATGGAAAAGGATTTAGTGAGAAGAATGTCTAGTCCCCAACCAACACTCCCAAGAGCACTGTTGATTAAGGTTGGTTGTCATTGATGTCAACCCTTGAAGAAAGACCCGTAGCACAAAGTTTTGGGTAATGGACCCAATATTGTTTGATGTAAATATGACTCATTATTGTTTTGTCATTTTTGATAAGAAGTAAATATGGATGAACTCCAAAGTGGTCCCCTTATGGTGAAAGCCCTCACGGGAAGACGCTTTGTGGAGTAAG
>ML793279.1:65473-94982 GCA_009831015.1 Picea engelmannii | reverse complement strand
AAGTTAAGGAAGGTTTGCAGGAATGTGATCATATACACCAGGTCTATTATAGAGCTACAAATCAAATTTGGATGATGAAATTGATGAGGGCTTTTGGTTGTGGTACATGTTGAGTACATGGTTGAGACAAGTAGTTGATGAGTCGACACACATACATAAGGTTTATAGTTGATGATGTTGGTACATATTGATCAGTAGTTGATACATGATTGGAACATACTTGGTATATGGTTGGATGCACTTGTTTATGGTACAGGTTGATTACAGGTTGGTGCATGGTTTATGCACTTATTTATGGTACAGGTTGATTACAGGTTGGTGCAAGGTTGATGCACTTGTTTATGGTACAAGTTGATTACAGGTTGAGGTACAAGTTGATGCATGGTTCAGATTTATTGGTGCAGGTTTACAATGGTATATCTCACAGTGATAGTGTGACAGTGGTTCCATCATTCTACTTCTACATCAGGGTGGCAGGACGGGGCAAGAATAGGTGGTTGTAGCCACCTTCCGGTTGTAGCCGAAGAACATTGGGGGTTGTAGCCAAAGAATTGGGGAGTTGGAGCTTCCCTCAGGTTGTAGCCTGAGAAACTAGGGGGTTGGAGCCTCCTTCCAGTTGCAGCTGGAAAACAAAGGAAATTGGTGCTTCCAATGAATATAATTCTTCAAGACATATAAGAAAAAAACATTCCGTGGTTTTCTCCCGATTTGGGTTTCCACGTAAAACACTGGTGTACTGTGTATGTGTGTGATTGTTTATTTCTTACTGCTCATTATTGGATAATAATTCTACATTGATATAACATTTGAAGAAAAAGGATTATAATTACGCTATTACTGATTCACCCCTTCCTCTCAGTAATCCAACAAGCACGACATCATAGAGCATCACTTCAACGACCCACCCCATTAAGAAAACAACCCAAAAATCTTCGAATGGAGGAGGAGATAAGAACCCTCGCGGAAAAAATTGATAGTTCTCACAAGCTTCCCCTGACAAAGAAGAGAAAAAAAATTGTAGGGCAGGAGGAAGAACCCGAAATTGAAATTGAGCACATGCAACTTGACAAAGTTGATCCACCCGAGGACGCGATGGACAATAGTTCCACAATGGAAATAGATGAGATCGACATTTTTTACGAAGATGAATCCTTCGTATTCCAGAGCACGGTTTTTGACAACCAATCTAAAAATTTAATCATTGAAAAGATAAATGTAACAAATAAGAAAGGAAAATCTCGTACAAAGATTAACTTTAGGAAAATGCAGTCGTCCCAAATCTCCCGATTTCACCGCACAACCGTTGATGCTCTTGATGATGCCATTGGAGGAATTGAAGAGGAGAATGCCAGACTGAACAACTGAATCAAGGAATTGGAGGAGGCTTTCATTGCTACCTCAGTGTTTTCCAGTCCTTTATAAAAAACCATGCCTGCTACCCCTACATCCAAGTTAAAAGGATCCTCCAACCTCCTCACATCCTATAGATCCTTTGTAGAGAAGAACATCAAGAAAATAATGTATCTAATTACCGAATCCTGGGAAACATCACAAAATATAGCTTCCTTTCAAAAGAGGGCAAATGATTTGCACGGACATTGCAGATGAGTTTAAAAAATGAAGAACGTTTCTATGAATAGACGGTGATCCCTTTTGCCAACCATGCCATCAACAACTCGGATCTAAAAAGAAGACAAGAGGATCTCCCCTCCCCAAAGTGGATCAAGCAATTAAAAGCATGCTAGAAAAAGAAAGTTAAGAACCTGCAGCTCATTGTCGAATCATGTGAACAAGCCATATCAGAGAAATAAGAAGTATTCAAAAACCTAACCCAAATAGACTTAGCCATAAGTACCAACAAGGTTCAAGACCCAAACTTAATCCTCAAATCCTTGACCATGACAAGCAAGCCTTCGATGAACAACTTGATATTTTAAAGGGGTTGTCTTTAGAATTTTTTTACGGCATCCTTGAATATGGTGAAGATGACATTGAGAACTGGCTAGTGGACTATTTGACACACAATGAAGAAATTGAACAAGGTCTGCATATTATTTCTATGGATCTAAGGAAATTAGAAAACGAGCTTTTTGACATAGAAATCTGGGATGAAATCAATGTGGCCCCCATGAGAAGCTACATTGAAGAATGGCTCCAACGAAGAATGGACAAGCTCACCGACGAAGGAAAACAACCGACTGGCACGATTCGAATGGTCGTCGACGACAACAACAAAAACACATCGACTTCATAGTAAGTCTATATTGATCACATCTTGCTTTCTTTATCAATCTAGTTATTCTGCCTCTTTAAATAGAAATCTCTAACCAAAGACTCATAAATTCCAATTTCTTCTTTTCAGGTCTTCCTCTATACCGTCACACATTTCTTCTTTCTTTCGTCACACACTTCTTCTTTCTACAGTCCTATTTCTTGTACTTATTTCTTTTATGGTCCGCAAGAGCCCCAATCTCAATCTATATGAAAAACGCATTTAAATTTCCAGAAATATGTAACAGACATTATTAATTTTTGATAAATTTCAAAGAAAACTAATTCAGGAACAGTTTTTGTATACTGCTTTCAAAATGCTAATTTTTTTTTCCTTCAACTATGTTGGATGTCAGGAAATTGTGTTTATTATATTTGAATATTTACTGTGTGTAATTCTTGGTTCTTTTTTCCAGGAACCTTTATTTCAAGTCATTAACACATAAATTTTCTAAGTTCCATGTTTGAACTATACACACCCCAGGAAAAAACTACCTTGTTCGCATATTAACCTTGGGGGTCATCTACCAACCCAATGTCTTATGGCTGGCCTGTGACACATTGCCACGAGTCATCCTCTGCATGGATACCACCTGTACTTCAGGCTATTTCCCATGTTTCTATGCTCGGTCCTGCCATATCAGTGCATTTATTCCCATTCCAACCTGTTAGGGACTACGCTGCCATGCAACACTTGTTTTCAATATCTTTCTATCTACTGGTGTTGTACATGCTTTAATCTATCACGTTATATATTTGTGGGCACCACCGATAGGTAGTGGGAACTGCCTCATTGTGGCCTCTCACTTTTAACATCTAAAAGAAGTTTATCAAACATAGTATGAAGGGGGTTCTTTAGGCACGTTCTCTTGTCATTAGTGTTTTTATATATATTTTTCCTCAATAAGTTTACAACAACAACCTAAATTTTCAAAAAATTATATTGATATTTGAAATCTCCACCTAAGAAGTGCTTGTGTCATGAGAACTTTGTTGATTTGTCGTCTTACAAACATGAAATAACTTATTATATCATGCTCCATATTATTATTGTTATTAAATATAAATAATAACAATAACATGAATATAATAATTCTCCTAATGATCATAATAAATACTTACATGAATAAATAAAAATAAAGAAGTATTTAATAATGATCTTAAATAGGATTATAATAAAATATTTGTTATGGATAATTGGATAATTAAATAAAATGGTAAAATAAGTAAAGGTAATTGATGGAAAAACCTATATTATATATTATTTAAATTAAAAATTTTATATTAAAAATCAATTCTATAATAAAAAATAATATAATTATATTTAATGTTTTAAAAAATCAAATTTTAAAATTGTATTTTATAGTAATGTAAATTAAATTAATTATCAGATAAGATATAACAAAAATGCATTTTAATTACAAGTTTTGTGAATGAATTGATTGATGTTAATATTTTATTTTTAAATTTTGTAAATATTTTATTTTTATATTTTGTAATTTTATATGTTTTTGAGAAATGAATTGTTTGATGTTAATATTTTATTTTTATTTTTATTTTTATTTAAATGAATTGAGTAATATTAATTATTCAATGTTATTTTTTTTTTTTATAATTTTGAATGATTGGTTGTATTTGGTTTGAGTGGGTCTAATGGTTAAGAACATATGTTCCTTCTTAAGAGGTCACAAGTTCAAATCCAGAGGGGTAGGGTATGTATACCTTCGTAGACTTTATTAGTCAAATCGCTGGGTGGAGGGGGGTCCCTTGTCCCACAAACAAAGGGATCTCATACACCAATTTGATATGGCTTGGTCGTGACCTTAAAAATATATTATTATTATTATTATTGTTATTATTATTGTATTTAGTGTAGGTGCTTTATAGTTTAATATGGGAGAGATGTTGAGGGGTTATGTTATGTTATATAACAACGACAATAATAATAATATAACAATAATAAAAATAAAGTAGGTTCAATTAAAAAAACAATTATACTCACGTGACATGGAATGAAATAATAATAAAAAATTACACTTTAAGAAATTAGTTAGATCCCTCTCCGTGCTTGATAAATCCGGGTTTAAAATGGATTTACATATGATTATGATTATGATGATGATGGTTAACTCCCACCAAGACCCAAATTGGTCTAATTACTTGGATTTCTTTAAAATGTTATTTCGATGCTTGAAAAACACTAAGAGAAACATTTCAAAATCATTGAAGTTTTGATGACTTAGAAGGTTAAGAAGATAGTATTGTGACAAAAAACATTCCAAAATCATTGAAGTTTTGATGACTTAGAAAGTTAAGAAGATAGTATTGTGACAAATATTCTTAAATTGAGATCTAATTTATGTATATTTATGTTGTAAGACAAGTTTTAATTTGATTTTATTATGTTTATGTTGAAAAAAACAATTGTTATTAATTAAACATAATATATATATATATATATATATATATATATATATATATATATATATTATTATTTTTTTTCTATTTTTATTTATTTTGGTTTTATTTATGTGATACTAAGAAGGTTGAAGATGAAAAGCATTTTCTCTTAGATTGTCCACCCTATACCCATATTAGATCTCATTTTCAAAATATTTGTCACACTACCAACCTTCCTAACGTCTTAACTCAACAAAAGTATGGTGATCTTGGAAAGCTTCTCTTAATGCTTTTTGAGCACAAAAACAAAATTTTAAAGAATCACAAGTAATCACTTACCCTCTTAAAGTCCGATAGACCAATTCGATCTTAGTGAACGTTCATCATCATCATCATATTATTAAAATATTTATTAAATTATTATTTTGATATATTTTAAATTAATAATTAAAAAAAAAACTTAAAAAAAAAACAAAAACAAAAAATATTGTCACTTTGTCTATTGAAGACATATATGCCAATTCAATGATTGAAATCACATAACATCATAACACTCCTAATGAATACATACAAGCATTATTTCCTTATGTTTTAGGATTCTTTAAAACTTTGGATTTCATTATAAAATGAGAGGAAAATAACAATAATACATTGATACATTGTTAATCAATTGAGCATAAGTCCACTCTTGAACTTTTGAATAAAGTGAACACATATATGCCAATTCAATGATTGAAATCACATAACATCATAACACTCCTAATGAATGCAAATAAGCATTATTAGTCCCTACCGAAGACCAGGACTCTAGCGATCGATTCATTGTTGACTTTCAATTACTTTTCCTTTGACTAAAATTATTTTTGTGCTTCTCAAAGTTATACATAGGAAAATTAAAATAGTTATTATTTTGTAATATTTTAATTGTTTTTATTTAAAAATTTATTGGCTAATAAATTGTATGTCTTATTGTCGAGCTTTTTGTTAATCCTAAGTTTTGAGTCTAGGATATCTTTTGTATTTTCATTCACATTGTTTTATTGTATCTCTTATTGCCTAGATTTTTGTTAATCCTAAGTTTTGAGTCTAGGATATCTTAGTATTTTCATTAACATTGTTTTTGAGGTCTTTACATAGCCTCTAGCAATTTTTTTTTTCAATATGGTATAACCTAAGTTTATTGAATCTCATTAAGTCTACTGAGTGAATAGGTCTGGATTGTCCTGGTGTATTAACACTTTCGTGCTCTATTAACACTTCTACAGTGTCAGTGAATAAATCGGTCGACTGTTATATTAACACTTCTGTAGTGAGTAGATCTAGATTGTCAGTGAATAAATCAGGTGACTATTCTATTAACACTTCGTGAACAACTTCTGGTTTCTGATTTAATGGAAAATGGTAGTCTAGCTGACTGCCTCTTCTATTCCAAAAGATCAACATGCCTATCATGGCCTGAGTGATACAAAATTATAGTGGGCATAGCCATGGGATAACTTATCTGCATGAATTCGCCAAGCCAACCATCATTCATGGGGACGTAAAGGCTGTGAATGTGTTTTTGGATGCCCATCTCAATGCTCTTGTCACAAACTTTGGTCTGGCCAAGTTGAAGAAAGAAGAGGAGAATACCCACTACAACACCCAGACTATTGGGACGCTTGGTTATGTGGCCCCCAAATATGCTCTCTACGACGATCTGACCAACAAAAGCGATGTATTCAACTTTGGCATCATACTGTTGGAGCTCATAACGGGGCATAGGGCTCTGAATTCAACCTCTTGTTTTCTTGAGCACTTTCTTATATCAGACTAGGTGGTCGACATAAAGCAGAATAATCGGGTAGAAGAGGTTATCGACAAGAGGATATGAGATTCAAGATACATGAAGACAATATAAAAAGTTTTATTATTGGCACTACAATGCACCCACCCAAGAGTCTCAATGAATCGATGAATCAATGAGAAAATAGAAATGGCCAAGTAACTGTCAAGCAATAGATGAATCAATGAGAAAATATAAATGATGGGGAAAACAAGATCGAAATAACCTCTCAGATGTTTCAGGGCTTAACCAAAGAAGGTTCCTTCAATGCTCAAGGTTGCCTCCTCCTACTCCATACACTGAGATATCAAATCGAGTGGCCTCTTTCTCTTGCTTCAGACTATGCAATACAAAGTGATAATCTCTCTGTTATACTATTTACAGTATGGGAAAAAATATTCATTTAAAAAAGGTACACAACGATTTCGATACTTTTATAACTCATTTGTAACATCATAGTCATGCATTCAATCAATGGTAGAAGATGCTAGAAGAATTCCTTGTATACTTACCAATGCTAATAGAACATATATGGAGGAAGAAGGAATAGGTCTACCTACTGCCCGCTCTCCTAACTCTTAGATGGAAGAAATGAATCTACTATATAAAAAGTCTTAAACAAAAACAAAGCAGTTGATTCCAACCGACCATAAATAGTTAGATCCAAGCTGCACTCATATAGGCTCCTACTCTTGAGACCTTCCTTCCCTCTAGCCAACGACAAATAGACTCATCCAAGCTGTGAACATACAACACCTACTTGGTAACTAGAGATATATCCAACCCCATCTCTTTGAATTCGTACTTGGATAGTAAGATGACTACCATCATTAGCTGGTTTTTCAAATCTTAACCCAAAGCCCGAACCACAATATTAATGCATGTGGACTCTTTAGCTCCCCGACTAACCAATTAGGAAAACCAAAAAATAACACATATGCTCTAAAAGAAAGTGGTTAAAAAGATGAAGCATCGCATTAGAAAGAAGAAAATGATACATCTGTTATAAAAATTAACTTCCTCTATTAGTATTTAGAGCTTACGTTAAAGGTGTAGATTAAGAAACTTAATTTCAATGGACAATTTATTACAATTGGCACTTTTTAACAACTTGAAGCTCTGCTGATCAGAATCCATTGAAGATTTCTTTGTTAAACATGTAGTGAAATAAACTTACTACCGTTGTCGCTTTCCCAATTCATCCTTTTTCAAGATACTGAAAGCTTCAAATAATGCTCAGTTGTAGTATCAAGTAAATATTTGAATTAAAATTGGCAATTTGAGTTTGTATATGATTGAATTTTGTTGGTCTCTTTGCAATCCTTCTAGGTCATCCCATATTAATTATGTTGTTGGAGGTGGTTGCTCCATTGCTCCACTACATTACGCCCACCAGGCGCTTCTCTTTTGCATGGTATTAATTTCCTTTAGTTATATGTTATCAATTGCTAATATCCCCCCCAACGAGGTCCAACTTAAGGCGTTACAATAAGGTACAGAGAAGAAGAGTTTAGCAACAATTTATGGGTGAGGGATGAAGGCACTAAGATAGAAGATATACTTAGATAATTTGCCTTTAGCCACTAGTACAAGCCACTAGTCGAGTGATCTAGGTGTTGTAGATGTTGATATTCCATGCCAAGTGGAAATGCCAGGCTTCATGCACTCAACAAGAGTCTTTTGTAAGCAATTTGAAATTTAATAGTAATGTAACTATTGGAGAAAAGAATAAGGAAGCTTGTGGCGATATTTGTACTTGAAACTGAAAACTGCTTGAAACGACTGAGGTAAAGCATAAACAGACTTCAAAACATCTGGATCCAAAGAAGAGAAAGCCATGGTGCCTTCAAAAAACTGAAAACAAATACTCTTTAAATCATTTAAATTTAGGTCCATACTTCACCTCAATTTATTACAGTGCATGCCAAAAATAATAAAGAACTTCCATCCAATTTTATATTTCTAAGACAACCATATGCCTTACCTTTAATTCTTCAATTGAAACACAAATAACCGAGCCAAAAGTCAAGGTTTATTGAAAGACCCATTAAAATATCGTCATTAAGAGCTCTATGTGTGAGCAATTCGAAGAAAAACAACACAAAGCATACTCTATTTGAAACCGTGTTAGAAGCCTATAATGGAGTAAGTAATATAATCTTTAATATTTTTACGGCTTGATTATGTAGGTTTTCAATGTTTTTTTCAATATCTAAATTGCAATTCCAAATATATATATGTATAGAATATATATGTATATAAGAATAAAGGGGAAAGCGCTCAATGATAGGCATCTTCTATTCTTTATAATGCACTTACGTCGTCCGAATACCCCCAACATCCACTGTCGGCTACATTGGGACTTAAGCTGAAGCAGGTAGGGATCAGAAGGTTGCTCTTGATTGGCTCAAATGCGACAAGTGAATCTACTGGTAGTCCAGTAACAGATCATCTAAAGGAATGGTTTGTTAAAGCGTAAGGAGTAGATAGAGGAGCAGATCCAAATCCATATACATAACCAACTGACTACAACCACAAATCATAATTATCCCCTGGGAAGGGGAATCAGTGAGCCAAAATGAACAAAGGCATAACATCTTTGGACATATAGGCAGGATAAGAGATTGTGGCTCGAAGCAGAGGGTGAGGTTTATTGCTCATTGTGTATGAGTTGTATATTGGGTGAGGTGAACCCCAGTGCAATCTCCATAAATTTCAAACAATATATTTAATATTAAGAAATGTATAAAGGCATTCCATATTTGGAATGGATTTAGATGTTGTCAACATCATAAACCTGTCTACATAATGAATCACTGCAAAGTGTAAGATCCCATTGTTGTAGATAAAGGAATTCATATTGTTCTATTCCTACTGATGGATGCACCCAAAAACAAATTAACCAAACCCTATGATGAAGAAACATCACATTGCATCAACATTCCATTAAATTCAAACATAATTTTTCACATTACGATCAATGGCAGAAAATGGGGATAAGTACGCCAAGGTAGAAATCTGGCATTGCCCCCATGAAAGGAAGAACATGACACTGTACGACATACATCCATCCACTTACTTATCGACTGTTAAAACCCATGCAGGATACATGTACCCAAATACTGGAGAGTCCAATCAATTAAGGAACATAATAGAATCTCACTACAATTCCACAGTGCTCTCAGTGACCTCAAAACCATTCCAGTAACCTCAAAACCATTCCAGTAACCTCAAATCCACTCTCAACAAATAATAGTTTGATCCAAAAATATTGGAGTTGCAGGTAGGTCGACTATTAAGCATCTTCACTAGGTTCTATTCTAGCCATATATGCAAGGAGGTTCAAACATACATGCATGCTATTCCACGTGGCGAAAATGGTAAAAAACAGTTGCTGTAAATTTTTTTTTTCACCACAACGACAATCCATGTGCCACCTGATACATATTCCAAGACTGGTTGTTTCCACTTGCAATAGTAATAATTAACAACACGCTTGCTACTCTGTCCTAGATCACCTCGTTAACATAAATATATTAAATATATTATATATCTTGAGCTGTGTGTTCCTCGTAATATTAACTACCATGTCTTAGTTAATTTTGGCAACAGAATGATTCGTTGGCATAATTGATAATAATGAGGATAAATGAATGAGAAAGTGGATCCACCCAAACAATCGTCCCTTAGCACCTTTATTTGTTCCTATACCAAAAATACCTATGGCTCTTTGGCAGTTGAATAGTTCAAAGCAGTTCTATCAATACTATCTACATCTGTAAGGGAATCATACCACACAACCACTCTGATCATTTACTGTTTATACTGCTACAGGTTACGTGGGCTTCTCCTCTATCTCATTATGTTGTGTGTTTACGTGGGTGTATGGAAGTGCTTCCAATGTCATGTCTGATGTGTTGTCCACATGAATTTTGTGGTTGTGTGTGTGTTAAATGTTATGTGTTCGAGGTGTTGTTCATGTGAAAATGATAGAGGTTAGAGGTTGAATTGGATTTGAATCTACTTTCTGGAGTATGAAAGAAGAAATTGAGTTGAGAGTTGGGAATTGAATAATTTCACCACGAGTTGGACACAACTTCTTCATGTATTCCAAGTAGGTATCATAATTTTCTGTTTAGTTTTTCCTTTTAGTAAATTACATTCATTTTTAGGCTCTTCTCAGCTCTCTGTAGGAGACCCTACCTTTTTTTATTTTTGTAAGTTAAATGTTATTATCATGTAATAACATGGATTCATTTAATATATATGGCTGGTCTGCTTTTGTAAATTAGGTGTTGTTGCTTGTGCGGTGGATGAAAAGAGGAAGATAAGATTAGCTTATTCCTGTAGAGGACAATCAATTAGAACAACTAGCCAAGCTCATCATATCTGTGCATTATGGAGAAAAGAGACGAGAGGAAAAGAGCCTTGCAGTGAAATTCCTCTGCTTACCTCCCTCTAGTCTAGGATTTTCGATTTTCATTGATCAAGTGAAGTAAAATCAAGGATAAGGTCGTTCCCAGGCCATGTCCTCAGTGTTCGTTTCTAGGTAGACAGGTACACAATGCATTTTCTGAGCGTAGCAATGTTAATAAAAACATTTTCCCAAGAGATTTTTTTTAAGATATGATTGTATATCTCGTCTCTTCATATTTACGAGGCGGTGTTGGATTGCTTTGAAGTTTACCGAGATGGAGAAGAGACTAATATGAGCGATCATTTATTATTTACCTTATCTGGAGATGGCCTATGTGACGTGGCCTTTGTCTTATTGTTGAAACTGGGTATATGCCTTGTGGGTTTGCGGTGGTTGTCGTCCATACAACCTCCCTTTGTCTTAGCCTGTAGCACATAGGTAAACCTTCTAACAATCATTTTTCTTTGAAAACATATATCATTTTTGCTTTGCAAAACAAAGAAAATAGTTAACCCAATTATTTTTTTGAATAAAAAAACCCAGTTAAGGCTTAACATTTTTGTAAGTGAATGCATAGGTACACATTATGCCATTCATTTTCTTCTGCAAAAGGGAGAAAACAGTTAACCCAATTAGTGAACTTGATTTTGTTTTGAATTGAAAACCCAATTAGGGATTTTAACATTATTGTAAATGAATGCTTCATTATATATTATGTCATTCATTTTCTCCTTAGAACGAGAGAAAACATGTAACCTAGTTTCTTACGGTTTTGAATAGGGAACTTGGTTAGGGATTGACATTATTATAAGGTTTATTTTAAATTCTATATTCACCAATTATATCATAAAATTAATATATATTCAAAATTATATCATAAAATTAATATATATTAAAAAATCTCCTAGACCAAAACTTTAGGAAACCTGGTTAGGGATTAATATTATTTTAAGATTTATGTTAAGTTTTATATTCACCGATCGTATCGTAAAATTAATATACATTTAAAAATCATTAACAGGAGAAACAATAACAACCATAAAAACATTTATTGTGACTAGAAAATACAGAAAAATTCCATGAAAGGTTGAGGAGAATTATAAGGAGCTAATGGAAGCCATACATGAACAAATTAGTGAATACAAAATAAAAAATACAGGTAAAAGCTGCATAGACCAATTATCTCAATTGATACAAGTTGCGCAAGGAGAACTACCAAGGATGGCAACAAAAAACCCCAATGCCCTCTGTAAAGAGTTGCTTGTTTAAAACAAGGTTATAAAATGTTGGAGTAGTGTTTGGTTGGAAGGTCTTGAAAAAAATCTTTCTCTAATTTTAGAATGTCGGATCCAAGAAAGTATTTACATATATTCACTAGTTAGGTAAGTCTTTCAATGTATCTGTTTGGTAAAAGTGAGCGAAGTTCCTATTTGCAAAAATAAAGTCTAACAGAAGCTTCACGTCTAACATACACGGCTGCCCACTTATTTCGTCTCTTTACCACAACTAGAAGCATTCTTCAGTTTATTGAGCGACATAAATGTACAACAATGTAGTTTTTGTTCAAATCAACCTCCAAAAACCTTCTCGGTAGAGACATTGCCATGCAGTAACACTTGTTTCTTTATATTTTAAAATTCTTTAAAAGTTTGGATTTCAAAGTAACAATAATATATTGTTATTCAATTAAGCATAAATCCACTCTTGAACTTTTGAATAAAGATTTTTCTATATAGAATTTCTATAAAAATTTTAATGGAACATTTTTTTTTTATATATTTTTTATTTTTTAATACCATGTATTCTCTTTACATTGATTCATAGTCATTTCCACTTAAGTTTTAAAACAATCGTTATTTAGGGTCAAATTTAACTTTGCATTCTACATTGTCATATATTATATCAAATCCTTTAGATAATGAATTTCTAGTTTTAAATAGATGAATATTGTCTTAATATAAAAAATGTTATATTTCTTAATAATCTTTTCTTTGTCTTGAAAGATGGATAACAATGATATGGAATTAGCATGTATATAACTAGAGGATATCCAAATGCGAGGTGAGGTTGGGCGCATTATTGTAAAGTTGTTTGTTTAAAAACCCCACAAAAAATATTATTATAGAGTACATGATTAATTAAGTATGATATCAAAAGATGTTTAGTTAATAAAACCATTAATAAATATGGATAAGAAACTATTTTTTTAATTGCTTTTTCCAAGCATTGTAATTTTGGAAAAAATCATATAGACATAATCAATAAAAATAATGTTAACATAATTGTTATGTTACGGGTTTAAGTCTATATTTTATAGACCTCACAAAGAAGTACATCAATATCACGTATGTTTATGACCAATGCTTGCAATAGGTTTATCAACTCCATTTGGTTTTATTTATTACAATAGTCTATTAATTGATTATCTAATATGTTAGATGTGTTTTATACCTCAATCAATATGCCTAAAGAAAGTCCTATAAAAATGATCACTAATACTCTCAAGCCAAAATTAACCATTTTCTTACAAGATCAAATACCTAGAGAAGCCAATGCTTATCTTTCCACAATATCATTTATAACATTTACTAAGCCATTGTATTTAATAAAGTAAGCCAATATAGATCTCTGTAACGAAAACCATGTCTCATTTCCTCGCAAATATATCTCAAATTATTTGCATAATATCGTGTTCATATTTAACACTATGTTAAATATCGTGTTCATAATCATAATAGTGAAATTATCAACCATCACAATGGGGGTCGTCGAGACTTATAGATAACAAAGGGAGGAAGGGTAAGTGTGTAGGGGGTTGTTGCAATGACATGACATTTGTTTATACATCGCAGTGCATCCCTTTTGAGATGACACATGCATTTCATTTGCTTTAACATAAATCATGTAACATTATAGGAAATAAACAAAATAAATCTATCTAGATGTACCCATACTTAATTAAAACTTCACTTTACATTATTAAAGTATTTACTTGCATTAGAGTTTTGAAGTTTGAATATATTTTGATGCACCTTGAAAATAAACAAACAATGTGTAATGTTAATCCATGCTTGCAAATTGAATGGAGATTGTATAGTCTTATGATTCATCCATGTCAATAATATTTTAGTTTGATTTCAATATCCTAAATTGTATTGTCCCCGAGGTGTGGCACAGTCGGTGATGGAGTGTGTTGTTAAGGTACTCCATGATGTTAAAGTTACCGGTACCTGCGGGGACAAAAAATCCAGCTATGTTAAGGGTTGGTGTGGCTCAGGCCGGGTGCGATCCTCGGGTGATTTTGACGGCTTAGATGCCCTTGAGTCGCGATTTCTTAGCCACAGGTTAGTCCCACAAGTCACGGACAAACTAACAAACAAAAAAAAAATATCCCAAATTGCATTATTTCCATAATTAGCATTCATGGGCACTAATAGAATCCACATAGAGATTGTTCAACAAAATTCTAATACAACTTACATATAAAGGAACAACTTTAATAATTGAATACATGTTTTTGTTCCTTTACCCCTCCTTAATACAATCTCACTTGAATCATGCATACATATAAGGAAATATATCATTTGATTATTATTTTCAATATCTTTCTATTTGGTGGTGTTGTACATGCTTCAATCTACAACGTCATACATTTGTGGTCACCATCGATAGGTAGTGGGAACGACTTGCCTCCTTGTGGCCTCTCACTTTCAACACCCAAAAGAAGTTTATCAAGAATAGTATGAAAGGGGTTATGTAGGCACGTTCTCTTGTCATCAATGCTTTTATCTATATTTTTCCTCAATAAATTTACAACAATAACATAAATTTTCAAAAAATTATATCAATATTTGAAATCTCCACCTAAGAAGCGCTTGTCTCTAGGCACGTTCTCTTGTCATCAATTCTTTTATCTATATTTTTCCTCAATAAATTTACAACAATAACATAAATTTTCAAAAAAGTTATATCGATATTTGAAATCTCCACCTAAGAAGCACTTGTCTCATGGGAACTTTGTTGATTTGTCATCTTACAAACATGAAATAACTCATTCTGTCATGTCCCATATTATTATTGTTATTAAATATAAATAATAATAATACCATGAATATAAAAATTCAAATTATATCGATATTTGAAATCTCCACCTAAGAAGTGCTTGCCTCATGGGAACTTTGTTGATTTGTCATCTTACAAACATGAAATAACTCATTATGTCATGCCCCATATTATTATTGTTATTAAATAGAAATAATAATAATAACATGATTATAAAAATTCTCGTGATGATCATAATAAATACTTGTATGAATAAATAATAAAAAATAAGTATACAATAATGATCTTAAAGGGGTCATAAAAAGTATTTATTATGGATATTTGGGTAATTAAATAAAATGGTAAAATAAGTAAGAGTAATTGATGGAGAAACCCTCAAATATAATAAATAATTAAATAGTGGACCCTAGGGATTGAGTTCTTTACCACAGATGGACTCTATATAAAGAGGGAAAAGAAGGAGAAAAAGAACATCTCTCTTTTGGTGAGCTATAGAGAGGACAAGGCTAAGGATTCACTGACAAAGTAGTAGATTGAGGACTCGAGGGTGACCTGCTATTGAAGATTTAAGTAGCTAGGTCTACGGTTGGGTGGAGAGTCGTCTCCCACTTCTTGTTGCAGTTGGTCAAATAGAAGATCAAGGCATGGCTACATTTATGAGGTCACTGGATTGCATGTAAGTGGTTTCCAGGTAAGTTCCTCATCTCTCACTGCTCCTAAATTTTATTGAGGTTTTCTTGTGTTAGAATTCAATGGTTATTTAATTATGTAATTTTGTATTTATGATCGGGTCATTACATATGGTATCATAACCAGGTTTTAAACCCTTCAGACCTATGGGCCTTCCTAGTTTAAAATAAATAAATAAAAATGTACTCTATTGTAAGTAGGTTGTCCTTTAGATATAGTTCATTTAGATGCAAAATCTCGCTGATCTTGTTATGAATGACATAGATATAGTTAGGTATGGTTTTTGGAGTTGCAAATCTAGTTGTGATCCTAACAGATTTGGTTATTAATGACATAGACCTGGTTAGATTTAGTTTATGTGGTAGCCAATATAATTGTGATCATAATAAATTTGGTTCTGAATAACACATATCTGGTTAGATCGACACTCGTCTTTTGGTGGAGCTCTTACCCTTTTGGGGGAGAAGAGTGCCAATAAGATTTCATCTTCGACTCAAAACCCTATCCTCAGATCCTTCAACTTGCTAAGTTTCAGATCTTAAACACCAATTAACAATATGCCAAAAGTTGCTCTGCAAATAAAACACCATTCCCAGTCAAAACTATAGTCCTCCACTATTTGATCTTTAAATTTATTTCTGAACCCTAAGCGAAAATCATAGTTCCTCCGAGATTAAATTCACGACACAACATAGTAAACAAATTCAATACTATATGGACGATTCCCTATCCTCTCTTGGTGATTTCCTTTCCTCATCTGAACTGTGCCATAGCGACGTGGTAATCCTCAATGTCGTGAATGCAGACGAACTTCCCTCTATTGTCCAATTGTGCTATGACGTGTTAAGAAAAACCTTCTACTGTTATCACCTATTGACATTGATCAACCACAATTATCTGGAATTATGTGTTAGTTATACTAAAACTGTAATGCAGTGGAACAATATGGTGAAGCGATCTTCTTGAAGAAAATTCCCAATAATGGGTGGTGTGTACCAATGAAAGAGAGTGTAATGTTCCTTTCCAAATAGGAGCTCTAGAGAGGAGGCTTAATGGTCTAAACCGCCTCCTTAGAAATAGCTAGGGCCAAAAAATGGGTAAACAGGGTTACTAGAAGTCACTATAGTCAAAGGTGTTATGTTCGAAAAGTGACTTTGAGCTAAAAGTGGTTAAAAGCGCTTTTAAGCCATCATGAGCTAAAAACAGAACAAATGAGTTGAATTTGGAAGTCAATAATGAATTAGGGTTTCAACAGTGAATTAGGGTTTAGAAAAGCTATAAGAGAAGGGTCAACAACCTAATTCATCATTATGCAGATTATGAGTTGTCATTGAGGAGAGAGTCGCATCTAAGGAGAGATAGTTCAGTGGATTCCAGGAGGAAGACACCAGTTGGCTGATTTCGGTGTTGAGAGACAGACCCTAGTCACCGGGAAGATCACACAGGTCTTCCATCATTCTTTAGTAGAAGTTACACAGGGTCCAACAACAAGGGCACACTTATCCAAGGTGAGGGCACAACTCTTTAGCAGGTTTAATGGATCGACTTGTCCCATCCAAGGAGAGTTCAGAGATTCCCCTCCGACCCAATTGAGAGGAAGGCAAGGCACATCTTTTGCCTGGTTCCTTGTCATATTTCGACGGAGGAATCATCTGGTGTGCATTTTCTAGAGTTGGGAGTGTGACACTTTTGGCAGACACATTTGGGGTTCCCGAGTGATCATCAGATCAGATCCAGAGAAACCTTTTTGACCCATTTCCCAATAAGCCAAGGAAATCATTTTGAGATACATCTCAGTTGATTCCGATGGTGGAATCACTAGGGCACATTTTTCCAGTTAGAGAGGGGCGCATTCCCCTAGGGGGATCCATCCGAGGTCCAGACACACTAGCAAAGGGGCTAGTCAGTCATAAGGACTGAGAGCCAGAGTAGGGTGCACCATTTAGGACAATTTCCAGGCCATTCCGAGAAGTTTATCCACCAGGGCGAACTTTGTGGACTTTCAACAGTTACTGTGTGAGTTGCCACAGTTCTAGCTCATCCATTGACCCCATAGTACTCATCTATTATCGGGTATTATATTTTAGTTTGCTTATTGTATTCCAGCTAAGATCCTTTGTCATTTGATCTAGTCGAGTGATTCATTTTATTCAATCACATTTGACATTTGTACTCCGCAGAGATATCTTAATATAAACTTTGCAGTCTTTGTCACATTTGTTATTTGTATGATCATTTATATGTTGTAAACCATTGATCGTACACACACATTAGCAACATTTCCTAGACTAGCCAAGTCAGGAACATTACAGTGGTATCAGAGCTTTAGTCCTGCCAGCCTGTGACTAAAGACGATGAGTGCAACAGAAGACCCAGAGGGTTGTGAGAACGTAGGTGACGAATATGTCATTTACAACAGGCGCAAGGAAAGAATGTCTAGGCCTAACTTTCCTCCTTTCCCAGCTCAGAAGAAGAGGAAGAGGCGCAAAGGGAAGCAGAGAGAAGGGTAGAGTGCGAGGCAGAGTGCGAGGCAGAGAGGATGCTAGGTGACATATATGAGCGACCAGATGGCAGTGGTAAGTCCCTCATGGAGCCAGAGGCAGCCTTCATGTAGGTTATCAATGATATGGTAGCTAGTTAGCGGGCCATGACCCAGTCCTTGGCATAGATGGCTGATATATTGGCTATAGTGGGCACCCTGAGCACACAAGCCCCACATGCAGCACACGGGAACTTGAGGGAAGGCAATAGACCCTAGTCTCCTACTTGCACATACACCTCTTCGAGTAGGATTCCCAGAACTTCATTTCCCAGTTTCCAGATGGCAGCCCCAGTAGCAGCACAACTACCGAAATCACAGAGGTTGCCCACTCATGCAGAGGACATTGCAGAGTACAGGAGGGAGTATGCAACATTGAGGCGTGACTTCCATCAGGACATGACCCTAGTCGAGTACTGTGGGCTCAGACTCAAGAACTGCCCCAGAGAGCCACAGAGAGGAGGATCACAACAACAAAAGGGGCATAACATTGATTTCATCTGAAAAGTTGGTAAACTCACCATACCTTCTTTTGACGGATCGTCCAAATGCACTGCCAGAGCTTGGGTACAAAAGCTAGACACACACTACAAGCTCAACCAGATGACCGAGACAAAGGCCATCAATTTCTCCACCTTACACTTGGAGGGTGAGGCACATGAGTGGTGGCATCATGAATTGGTGACATTGGGTCATAGTCGCATCACCTCCTATAGGGAGTTCACAGAGAGACTCATGGTCATGTTTGACAGGAGGGATCCTGAGATCCACTTAAGGGATCTAGCCTAGTTGAGACAAACTGGCACAACAAAGGCGTTCATCATGGAGTTTCAACGGGTAACCATGGCAGTGATAGATATATCAGAGCCCAGGCTGATCATGCTATTCATAGAGGGGTTCACAGAGCCTTTGAGAGGATGGGTGAAGGCATACAGGATGCCCACCTTGCAGGATTCCATCATACGCACTCGAGATTTGGAAAACTCGGTGCCAAAGACTAAATCCTTTTCCAAACCCTTCGTACCCCAAAAGGATCAAGACATGAAGCCATTCCAGAGAGAATGGAAGGGCAAGGAGAAGCTGGATGATGAGACAAGGCGAGAGCTTATGAGGAAGAAGCTTTGCTTCAACTACAAAGACCCTTGGGTCCTAGGCCACAGGTGCACGGGCAAGGGAGAGATTCATTATATTGAGGTGGAAACAAACAGTGTGGACAATGAGGAGGAGGAGTAGGACAGTGGATCCACTAGCTCAGAGGAAGAGGAGAAACCTCCCTATAGACCATCGACACCGACAGGAGCCCACCCTCTAGTAGTTCCACAGCCGCCTGAGCAGGCTAACAGACAAAAACCAGCAAAGGGAGGAGTCATAGCGACCCTTTCTGGTATTCCCAGGTATGATACCCTCCAGATCAGAGGGACTATTCAGGGGCAACGGGCAATCGCCCTGATAGATGGTGGGGTCACCCACAACTTCATTGATGCGTCATTGGTATCGAGATGAACACTTTAGATAGAGGATTTTGAGGGGTTTGATGTTGCAGTAGGAGATGGCCACACAGTGGAGTGTCTAGACAGAGTTCCGGACTTGGAGATAAAGTTAGGCAACTACACAGTGAGAATCACATTTTATGTGGTTGACCTATCTGACACAGATGTAGTGTTGGGAGTCCAGTGGATGATCACCTTGGGAAAAATCAACACCAATTACCAAACCTTGGAGGTGGGGTTCAGAGACCGTGATGGGAAGAAGGTTGTTCTGAGAGGTACGTTGAAAGGAGCACCCATGACAGTTTCAACCAAGAGGATGGAGAGGATATTCAGGCATGGGGAGGTAGCATATGTCTTAGAGTGCTTTATCACTACGCAAGAGGATTCTGAGGGTCGACAACAGTATCATACAGAGATCAAGAATTTGTTGGGATGATATCAGTAGGTTTTTGGGTCGATTCCACTAGGGAGACCACCTGACAGGGGGTTTCAGCACACCATTGAGTTTGAGGAGGGGGCCAAACCTATGATCACACCCCCCTATCATCATCCTAGGAGATTCAAGGATGATATAGAGAAAGTAATCAAGGAATTGCTAGCGATGGGACACATCAGACCGAGCAACAACCCATTCTCCTCTTTAGTTGTCTTAGTTTTGAAGAAGGATGGCACCATGAGGATGTGCATTGATTACTGGGCCTTGAACAAGAATACCATCAAGAACCGATATCCTATCCTGTGCATTGACGAATTGATGGATGAATTGCATGGGGAAGTTTTCTTCTCAAAGATTGATCTACGCTCTGGGTATCATCAGATCAACATTCGAGAGAAGGACATAGAGAAGACGACATTTCAATGTCACTTTGGACATTTTGAATTCTTGGTTATGCCATTTGGTATAACCAATGCACCCACCACATTCCAATGTTGCATGAACGACATATTCAAAGATTAGTTGAAGAAATCAGTCTTGGTTTTCTTCGATGACATCTTGGTCTACAACAAGACATGGCAGGAGCACATGAGACACCTGGATGAAGTATTGAGCACCATGGAGGCGCAGTCATTATATGTCAAAGATTTTAAGTGTGGGTTTGGTATGACAAAGCTGCTTTACTTGGGCCACATCATCAGTGCATAGGGGGTCCAGGTGCACTAGGAGAAGATCAGGTCCATTATGGATTGGCCAACACCCAGGAACGTGATAGAGTTGAGGAGTTTCTTTAGGCTGTGCAGCTATTATAGGATGTTCGTCCAAGGTTTTTCTCATCTTGGAGCATTACTAACGGATATTACCAAGCATGGGGCTTTCATCTGGACCGAGGAGTCACATAAATCCTTTGATCAAATGAAGGAAGTCTTGGGCACTTGTCCAGTGTTGGCATTACCAAACTTCACCTTGCCATTTGTACTGGAGTGTGACACATACAACGAGGGTATCAGGGCAATTTTGATGCAGGGAGGACACCCCATTGTATTTAAGAGAAGGAAGCTCAGTCAACCTGAGAGGCTATACTCCATTTATGACAAGGAAATGTTGGGAATCATGCATGCCTTGACCAAATTCAGGTAATATTTGGTGGGAAACAAATTCATGGTCAAGACAGATCACAACAACTTGAAGTATTTCCTTGAGCAGAAGGACCTCAGTGAGCGCCAACAGAAATGGGTGACGAAGGTACAGGAATTCAACTTCGACATAAAGTATGTCAAGGGGAAGAATAACATTGTGGACGATGCACTATCGAGGAGACCTGCAACATGTTCTTTGATGGAGATTTCAGTAGATTGGAATTCCCACTTGTTAGTGGAATATTACAGGAACAAGTTCGCTTGTGAGGTTATGGATGGGAAGATATAGGATGATAGGTATAGGGTCATTGACGATGTCATATTCTACAAGGACAAAGTCTACTTGGTGTCAGATTCGTGGCTCAAGAAGAAGATCCTCACAATGGTTCATGATTCACCACTAGTAGGCCATCAAGGGTTTTTCAAAACCTACAGACAGATTAGGGAGAGGTTCTCATGGAAGGGTCTCAAACAAAACATTATGAGACACGTCAGTGAGTGTGTGACTTGCCAGCAGAATAAGTCAGATCATGCTCTTCCAGCAGGGCTAGTTCAACCACTCCCCATTCCAGAGCATAAATGGGAGAGTATATCGATGGACTTCATCACAGACCTACCCAAGGTCCAGGGTAAGGACTGTATCTATGTAGTGGTCGACAGATTGACCAAGTTTTCTCACTTCTATGCCATACTGACATAGTACAACGCAGTTCAGGTAGTTGAGCTATTCTTCAGGGAGGTCTTCAGACTTCATGGGTTGCTAAGGAACATCCTCAGTGACATGGACAATCGGTTCATGGGAAAATTCTGGAGAGAGTTGTTTCAGTTGGTGGGGACAGAGTTGACGCCCAACACCAACTATCACACTCAGACAGATGGGCAGACCGAGATTGTCAACAAGTGGGTTGAAGGATATTTGAGAAACTATGTAGGTGGACAATAGAGAACATGGGTAAAGTGGCTACATTTAGGAGAGCATTTCTACAACACCACTTTCCACATGTCCATTGGTATGACACCCTTCCGATCATTGTATGGATATGATGCTCCAACTTTGGTAGAATTGGTTTTCGGGGAGAGTAGAGCTCCCAGGGCCAAGGATTGGATCATAGAGAGTCAAGAGATTCTCAAGTTGCTGAAAGAGAACCTGCAGACGACACAGAACTGACAAAAGATGAGTGTGGATAGGCACATGATAGAGCACAGCTTTGAGGTTGGTGATTTGGTTTTCTTGAGACTCCAACCTTACAGACAACCATATCTAAAGAAGAGTGGGGATGAGAAGCTCAAGCCCAGATTTTATGGGCCTTACATGATCATGCGCCAAGTAGGTGAGGTTGCTTATGAGCTAGATCTTCCAAAGGGGAGAAAGATTTATAACGTGTTCCATGTATCTTGCCTCAAAAAGGCAGTGGGACAATTCATTAGCACATCAGAGGAGCTTCCCGCATTGGATGAGGAGGGACAGTTGGATTTGGTTCCGGAGGAGGTTTTGGAGTTCTGGGAGTGGAAACTAAGGAGCAGGGTCATCAGAGAGTGTTTGATCATATGGAGAGAGCCTCCAGTAGAGGATGCTACTTGGGAGAGGGAGCAGGTGTTGCAACACTCTGAATTGGTATTTCTTGAGGACAATCTATTTCAGGAAGGGAGAACTATAATGTCCCTTTCCAAATAAGATTTCCAGAGAGGAGGCTTAATGGTCTAAACCACCCTGTTAGACTATAGCCAGGGCGAAAAAATGGGTAAATAGGGTTAATAGAGGTCACTCCAGTCAAAGGTGTTATGTTTGGAAAGTGACATTGAGCTAAAAGTGGCTAAAAGCACTTTTAGGCCATTATGAGCTAAAAATAGAACATACGAGCTAAATTTGGAAGTCAACAACAACTTAGGGTTTCAACAGTGAATTAGGGTTTAGAAAAGCTATAAGAGAAGGGTCAACAACCTAATTCATCATTATGAAGATTGTGACTTGTCATTGAGGAAAGAGGCACATCTCAGGAGATATAGTTCAGTGGATTCCAGGAGGAAGACACCAGTTGGATGATTTCGGTGTTGAGAGACACACCCTAGTCACCAGGAAGATCACACAGGTCTTCCATCATTCTTGGGCAGCAGTTACACATGGTCCAACAACAAGGGAGAACTTATCTAGGGTGAGGGCGCAGCTCTTGAGGAGGTTCAGTGGATCGACTTGTCCCATCCAGGGAGAGTTCATAGATTCCCCTCTGACCTACTTGAGAGGAAGGCAAGGCACATATTTTTCCTGGTTCCTCCTCTGATTCTGACGGAGGAATCATCTGGGGCGCATTTTCCAGAGTTGGGAGTGTGGCACTTTTGGCGGACACATTTGGGGTTCCTGAGCGATCATCATATCAGATCCAGGGAAACCCTTCTGACTCATTTCCCAGTAGGTCGAGGCGATCATTTTGAGATACATCTCAGCCGATTTTGACGGTGGAATCACTAGGGCGCATTTTTCTAGTGAGAGAGGGGCGCATTCCCCTAGGGGGATCCATCCGGGGTCCATACACATCAACAGAGGGGTTGGTCAGTCACCGAGACTGAGAGCTAGAGTAGGGTGCACCATTTGGGATAGTTTCCAGGCCATTCCGAGAAGTTTATCCACCAGGGTGAACTTTCCGGACTTTCAACAGTTACCATGTGAGCTGCCACAGTTCCAACTCATCCACTGACCCCGCAATACTCATTTATTATCAGGTATTATCTTTTAGTTTGCTTATTGTATTCTGGCTAAGATCCTTTTGTCATTTGATCTAGCTGAGTGATTCATTTTATTCAACCGCATTCGACATTTGTACTCCCCAGAGATATCTTAATATAAACTTTGTAGTCTTTGTTGCATTTGTTATTTGTATGATCATTTATATGCTGTAAACCATTGATACTACACGAACATTAGCCACATTTCCTAGACTAGCCAAGTCAAGAACATTACAGAGAGGAGGAACAACATTTCTTCAAAGCATTGATTTGCTATTTGAGATTGAAGCATTATGTTTCTAGAATAACATTTCAAATCTGCGAGATTGAGAGGACTTTAATGACCTTGTGAAGATGATTTACCATATTGCACCTGGTAGTGGATACTACATATTAAATCGATCTAATTGATGGCTGCAATTATCTACATGCACTCATCATTGTCTCGCAATTTGTTTGGGATGGACCATTTTATGTTGAGTTGAATGAATTCCTTAAATGTGATCTTGTAGCAGATGGATACTAGGGAGAATGGATGGAGAAACAACAACTTCCAAGAGGATAAAATGAGTTTCTGTTTAAATGAGATGCATGTTTTGCATTTGTTTACCTTTCAAAATGTCCAATGGTGCTTATAGTCACTTTAAACCCATTCTTCTCTACTCTTAAACCCTAGAAGCTATTATAAAAAAAATGTACCCATTTTCAATTCAAAGGATTCATCCTGAGCACTCAAGAACATGTAAATTGAGCAAGTAGTGGTTCTCTATGTTACTTGATCTGATGATTTGACCTCCTGAGCACTCACAATTCGAATTTCTCTAACAAGACTTCCACTTAAGTCACGATTTCCCTTTCACTAAAATGGAGCAACATCAAATTAATTTAAAACATAACAATATATAGTATAAATATTATAATATATAGTATGTGATGTAGGCACATGGTAGATGTTCGTTGCACATGGTAGATGTTTATATTTTGGAGGTTCCAGTTGCAACAGTTCCCTCTTTGGTAGGGAAGATACTTTTTGGTTTTGATAATAGTCTTATGGTAGCTTTGGCGAAGATGTTGTTTTGTAAGGTTCTTGGAACATTTTTTGGTTCAGTCCATGAAAAGAATAGTTTCATGATGCAATGACTATCTTTGAGAACATATTATATTTTTATGAATATAATGTGAAATTTTTTGTTGCAAAAGATGTTCGTTGCCTTTTGCATGTAGTTTGCCTTATGGCAAGGTTAAATATTAGACCAGTGTTGGGAATAAAGCTAGTTATTATTAATTTGATTTTAGAAATGAGGTTAATAATAATTTTATGAGAGAAAACACTAATCATTGATGATAAATTGTTTTATTTTACATGTATAATCATTTTGCACATTTTGGTGAAGTGGATAATGTTGTCTTTCTTAAAGAGATAGGGTTAAGTCTTGAGTTATGTTTAAGAATGACTATTGTCATATATTTAATGGAAATAAATTATATAATGTCTTTGTATAAAGTGGATTGTCACATAGGTTAAATGTTTGTTGTGACACTTTTTTGTTGAATAGTTGATTTTGCATCATAGATGATAGGTGGATAAATGAATGATCACTGATTGAAGTATTCTTATGGTGTATTGAGAAAATTTCATCCTTCGGGTTCCAAGAATATCTTATCTAAATTTAATAATCGGTAATTGATCTACTATTCGCACACAACTTGCCTTTACCTGCAAGAGTTGTAGTATGGAGTTATCTTAGGCCAACCATAAAATGACACCTTAGCAATAATAAAATTTGAGTGGAAAGTTTATAAAAAGAAACCATTTTGGCATATCGAAATATTATTTGGTCAACATTTCTTCGACGACGTCGCCTCTTAAAGAGGATGGTAAGAATTACAATGACTTAGCTTGAAATGTGAGGGTGCGTGAGCAATGAGTTAACAAAGTGAGTACACAATTTTGTGATCAACAAATCAATTAAGGAGTTTCATGTATCTCAATGGTTTATATTTTGAATAATAAGTGTTAGTAGACAAGTCAAGAATTGTGAAACTCCATATGCAGAAAAAGAGGCTTATTGAAGGTTAACAATGTATTATGGTAAGGAACATATATAAGAAAACCTGGCATCTAATAGGGTGACCATTCAGATTCCGTAATATGCCAACCTTCTTGTTGAAAGAAGAGAAATGATAATAGGGAAACAATTGGTATCAAGATAATCACATGACACTCATTGTACTAACGACCCTTTGAGAGTTAGTGACTTGACACACTTAACCAAGTAGATCCATGTAGGATGGATGTTTTGGATGATATTTCTTGCATTAGATATAAAAGTTAGTATTCATTATCTATTTATGTAGGTGAATAAATTTGACCCTGTTGATAAACCATGATAAAAACACTTATGTTGTTATTATTGCTCTAATTGTGATATTCGTTGAGATGGTTATTATGTTCATGATGAGCCTATGGTACTTACATTGATGTTATGTGATTACATTTAATTATGTTGATAGAAGGTTATGTCCTTGATAAATATGCATTGAGATGATTATCATATTTATGATGTTATGTTATGATTTTAGGATAGCATGTGGTTCACTTTTGGTTTGTTATATCTATAATAAATCTATGTTGAGGTTATGATCTTATGAAAATATCTCATGATAAGATGACATGATGTAATTTCATGAAATTATTTTATGATAAGATGTTTTATGATGACATGCAGGAGCATGCAGATGGTGATGACAATGATGTTGTATTAATGACATGTGACTGTTAGAATGTGGATTCTTTCTTTGAGATGTTGATATAATGACTAATGCAATGATTGCATGTTGTGAGGTGGTGATTGTCAGGTTATCCACCAGTGGTACAAGAGGGTTGATTTATTTGATGATCTCGTGGGATCCCATAACCACGAAGGAGAATATTACAAGTAAGATCTTATGGGATGGGGACAACTCAATCTAATACTTATGCCAATAATTATTATGCTTTGTATTAGAATTGTGATGTCGAAGTCCCGAAGAATGGCTAGAGCATTGTTCGCCGGTGATGTTTTGGGATTGGACTTCAACATATAAGGTTGTACCTAGTTGGTGTGGAGGGGGTTTAGGTCAGCCTTTTGATATGCCTAGTGTACGTGAGTACTGATCAAAATGCTTGTTTGGGTAGATGATGTCTTCAACCTTGGGGATTTGGATAGATTGGTAGGCTTAAAGCTTGGTTATGAAGGTCAAGGAAGACAACTAGAGCATACTAGTGCTTCCCTAGTGTTGTGATGTGGACTTTTGATGCCTACTATAGTTTCTTGAGTGGCTTTATACTAGTCCAATAGAGGGTGTTGTGGAAGGTACATGAGCTAATAGAGGGTGTTGTGGAAGGTACATGAGCTAACAAAGGGTGTCGTGGAGGATTTGGTGAGCTAATTAAAAACCTATAAGAAACATAATCAAAACTAACTTTGGGATGAAGTTCCTTGAAGGAGGGGTGTATGTCATGCCCCATATTATTATTATTATTAAATAATAATAATAATAATAACACAAATATGATAATTCTCCTAATGATCATAATAAGTACTTATGTAAATAAATAATAACAAAGAAGTATATAACAATGATCCTAAAGGGGGTCATAATTAAAGAAAATGGTAAAATAAGTAATGGTAATTGATGGAGAAACCCTATAATATAATAAATAATTAAATAATGGATCCTAGTGATTGGGTTTTTTTGGGTGGATGGATTCTATATAAAGAGGGGAAAGAAGGAGAAAAATGACATCTCTCTTTTAGTGAGTTATAGAGAGGAGAAAGCTAAGGATTCACTAGAAAAGTAGTAGATTGAGGGCTCATAGGTGACCTGCTACTGGATATTTAAGTAGCAAGGTCTATGCTTGGGTGGAGAGTCATCCTCCACTTCCTGTTGCGGTTGTTCAAATAGAATATCAAGGCATGACTACGTTTTTTTAGGTCACCAGATTGCAAGTAAGTGGTTTCCAGGTAAGTTCCTCATCTCTCACTGTTCCTAAATTTTATTGAATTTCTCCTTGTGTTAGAATTCAATGGTTATTTAATTGTGTAATTCCGTATTTATGATTGAGTCATTACACACTCACAACTGTAAAATTAGAGTTATATATATGAAAGAAACCGACGTCTAGAGATGTTGGGGTATTCAAGAGGAGGAAGAGGATTCCTTGGTGTCAACTCATTGTAAACCATTATAGTTTACATAAGAGATACAAAATTATATCTTCTCCACCAACACCATGTTATTACAATATTAAACATTATTCTATCAATGAACACACAAGTGGGCATAAAAAAAATTGCACCAAGAACACAATTATCATTTCCAATACAAATTAACTTAAAGAGCCCTAGGGAGATTGTTAATAGAAACAACAAAGAGTTCACACACTTTGCAGAAGCTACTACTTAATATTATTGTTATTCATTTCTCTCTCCCAAATATAACAAATATTGTGTAAGGTGTTTTATTGTGAAAGCTATGTCAATAAAAAATAATTTAGTTAGTTTGTATATTTTTTTAGTATACAATGGGAATGGGAGATACAACCATTGTAACATTGAAGCCATAGGCTATTAATATTTTGCTTACACCATACATCAATAATTTATTATGATAAAGTTAATATTTTGCTTACATCATACATCGAAGAATGTATTATGATGTGCATTCATGTGAAAGTTGTATGTATGGATAAAGTAAAGGTTGGTACCATGTGGTTGAATATTTTTTACACAGTGAAAATCCTTGGAGTGTTTTTGTGTAGAGGGGAAACAAAAATATGTATAAAGCATAAATTTATGTCATTGTGAAATAACGAACACATGTAGTTAACCTTTAGATAGATTATTTCAAGTTTCAGTGGAATGAATTTGAAAGCAAACCAATATATAATATGTTGCAAATTATTGAATGTGATATCAAAACCTTAATTGTTTACATTACAACACCCCTTCACAACCATTAAACCACACTCTATTTTTTTTTCTATCCTTCTATCTAAGAACCTTTATTTTGAAAAACATTATCTTTGATTTAGGTGAAGGTGTTATGTGTGGTTTTTATTTAAAAATATGGTTTATATTTATAAGGTCTCTTATAAGATTTGACTTTCCTCTAACCTATAACCTATATACCTTGAAACGAAGAGTACCTATACTTGTATGAAAATATTTGTTTAATTAAAAAAAACCATCCATTGAAATCATCCAAATTCATATTACAAAATTGTTCAACCATATTTCAATTACTCCACCTCCAATTACTTGGCCTTTGACATTAATTGTTGGCAATTTGAACATTCTCAACATCCACATTGTACATCCCTTACCAAGTTGTACGTGTTCGAGGTAACAATGCATGTTTTTAGCATGAACAAGTCTTATAATGTCTAGTAGTTTACCTAGTTTGAATCAAATATGGATATAACTTCCACGCAGGGAAACTCTTATGATGTAATGAGTAAAATAACATTAAAAAAA
>ML793279.1:47754-64395 GCA_009831015.1 Picea engelmannii | reverse complement strand
TTAAGAATAGGGAAGGGTTACTATCCCTTTTGTATCCTAATGTTTATCACTAAGCATTTGCATATTTTTAATAAAAGAAAAATTACAAAAGTTGTCCCAACCATACTTATAACATTTTTGTAGACAAACAATGAAAATTCATATGGTATTCGTAACTGTTGAGCATGCAAAATGAAATCAATGGTTGGATTAGACTCTTAACCTATTATCCTTGAAAACAACAATATATATATATAAAATATTAATACAAGAGGGATATTAACCCTTCCTTTTTCTTAATCAAAGAGTCATGCGTTCTAAAATGAGCCAAGTATTGCCATTATTTTCATTTCTTTATTTACTTCATCCCATCTCTTCTCTAGAATATCTGAAGTAGATGAGTCCTCTCACTAACTTAATTACCTCTCACAATTCAATATTTTAGAATGGATGAGTTCCCTTCCCTTTTCCATCTTATCTACATGATTCCCCTTATTGATCCCCTTAGAAGTGTATCAAGTAAGGAGATTATAAATCTTGCTCCAAGGAACTATTGTTCATTTTGTGAAATGATTGTTGTCATGCCTTTCTTTTTCTTATTAATTTTCTAGATCCTTAGTAGGGTTTTCTACCTCCAAAAAATGGTGACATTCATTCACACTTTATTGAAATGATTGTTGTCATGCCTTTCTTTTTTTTATTAATTTTCCATATCCTTAGTAGGGTTTTCTACCTCCAACAAATGGTGACATTCTTTCACACTTTATTACTAAGTGGATCGATGATTATTCTACTTTTTATTGGGCTCACCCTCAACAGGGTTTTGGGGATTCTTAATAATATTGACATAGTGTCTTTGAGATGAAGTTGCGAAAAACATATAGGAAAAAGAACAACTTGCATCTAAAAGCCACTTGTTCATAGTCCAACTTTTGATTCCAAGGATTATCACCCAACTCTATATAGACTTATTCAAGTGGACCACTTACAGAAACCACTTCAATACATAACCTATCAAATATTTATTTTAAGAGTTTCAAGGCAATAGTAATGATACATCTTAAGAGAATTTCTAGCATAGTCCAAGGAGTCATGTCCATAGAATTGCAAGGGAAAATTGCGAAGTCTAACCCACATTGTCATTGAAGATAAAGTAGTTATAGAGGGATCAAATTTGGGATACCACGGTTTCACTTATAAGCTATAATGTCCCAAAAACCCAAGATTAGAATTAAGGATGTGGTCTGAATCCTTAACAAAATCAAACTCCATAATAAAGAACCCATGAGCACATGGGTAGGCAATTCAAAATATAAGAAATTCATTGATGTAGTTCCATGAGTTAAGGAAGAAATGTATAAAAGTGATATATTAGGCTATGGACCAAGTAAAATTTCCTTGTTTTAGAGCCTCCCATTGAAGAGAAATGGAAAGAATCAAAACAATTTTCTTAATAGTAAAACATCCATTAGGATGATAAAAAGAAGCTTTAATGTGACCAATGGAAACCAAAGCCTCCTTGAAATATGTTTTGGAGATAACAAGTCGAGAAACTCCCATTGGTGGGGGATATTTACAAGAGGGAAGGTTAAGGGTGTCATTAGGAATGCCTATGAAAAACACAAGGTTCCGGTACTAGTCTCCTCCACCAAAATGTCTCATCCAATGGTTATATTTAGCTTTAAATACACCTCATTCAAACCCTTGGGATTTTATTACAAATTAATCAATGAGACTTTCTTATAGATTAATCAAGGGAACGATGTCATCTTATTAGAAAAGCACAAAAGGGAAACAACTAATTTCTTAGGGATGGAAGTCTAAACTATAAATTTTGCTACTCTTATACTAATCAGTATACAAAAAAAGTAAATTCTTGCTATGATATACGTTAAACCTCTAATGATCTTGCTCGTGTTGATATTCAATACTATCAGTTTTGTTCATAATCGTAGTATAGCTATGTGGCCTATAACATATGGACATAACAATATTAAGCTAACAAAATTTATTCTTAAGACAAACAATTTCCATCCAATAGTCTTTTTCATGAAATAGAAAGGATAATTCCAATCTAATTAATAACATAGAGATTTAAGCGAAGAGAACTTAGACCCCTAGTCCTTTACCTCAGAGGTAGAGTATAAATAGATGTAGATTGGGTTGGCACCTCTTGCATTCTGCATTGTGACCCTCCACATCTCACATTCCAAAAATTTATATGCAGTAGAGGTTATCATGCTTCCCCCTTTCTTAGTATTCCCCCACATTTTCACATTGTCTCTCTTTGCATCTCAAATTACAAAATCTTCTATGCAGAATGTGGAGGTTTTCATGTTGCTCCCCTTTCTCCACATTCAACCAAGTTTTCACATTATTTCCCTATGCATTCCACATTCCAAAAATTTCTATGCAAAATTATATGGTTCTTGTGTTGCTCCCTTTCCTCCACATCCTTCCCTTTCTACACTCCCACATCCCACATTCTACTTCCATGTGGCCCTTTTGTTTATTCCAAATTGAAAGTATTCATCCAAGAATGATTTTTAATTCTATTTTACAATCCTAATCTCCCAGGGATCCTAATAATTACCAAAACAACTAATAATACATAAAAGGGACACCTAAAATACCTATTTGAAGTGAACCTTCACTAAGAGTTATCTTCATAAACAAACTGACTCTTTGTATCAAGTTTAGACCACATGGAATTATTACTTCCTTGCCCTTTCAAATCCATGATTGCAAGTAAGGGGAGATTAATTATTGTGTGATGTGGAGACATGCTCACCAAACTGAAGAACTAGATGCTCCCACTCACTTGTTGAACCATAATGACCACCCTCTCATTACCTTGATTGGAGGTTATGACTTCCAACTTCCAGCTATACCTTGAGGGGATAAGTGTCCCCCCTTTCATCAATACAAGGTTTCCATATCTAATTTGTGGATGTAGAGACAAACATTCTTTAGGGTGGTTGCTTCCATGTTATCCCAACTTACATTCGACTCTTGAGTGGCCAACAACCCTCCCTTATTATCTATTCTATTTTCCATACAATTTTCTTTGTGCTTTACATGGAGGGGAATGATTGTTGGGATGAGTGAAATGCTATTGGATATTACTTCTAGGCCTAAGTAGAGTCTCTAGTTGTGTGTGAGCTTATCAACTTAGGTTTCATTCAACATTCATTTGAGTGCATTCACCAATATGAGGGAGTCCCCTTTCACTATCAAATTTTCATACCCATGAACTAAGGTAATGAGAAGGCCCTTTTTAGAGTCATCATATTAGTTTCATTATTGGTTTCTACTCCTAGGAACCCTGTGAACACCTTAAGTATATGACCAAAGGAGTCCCTAAAAACTCCTCCTAATCTCGATGGATCTGGATTTCCTTTCAAGGCACCATCAAAAGTTAAGTTTTTTAAAGTCCAAAGGTGGGGGTGACCATGATTCAAGGGATTTGGATTGAGGCATATAAGAGGGTGCCTTCTTCAAAATTTTACCAGGGTCAATGTCCCAGAGATAAAGAATTATATGTTCCATGTAAGAACTTTTTTCTTTCAGCTAACTAAGAGAAAGAATGGATAGTTTCTTTTATGTTTTGAGAATTTTCTACCCATAATATCTTCGCTTCCATTTTCTCATATTTGAATATATGTAAATTACATTCTTCCCAAACCCCCATAGAAGAAATCCTAGAAGAAGCTACCAAGATTTTTCTAGGATATGGTTTTCAAAGGGGGAGGAGTGCCACTCTTATATGGTTTCCCAAATGCCATTCCTTCTTTTGTATGTTTACCTAAAGGTAGTAGCACAATGATCCCATTAAATTTGTGCTTTTTCATTGGTAAAATAAGTGTTATATTTACTCAACCTATTGATTGCACATGAAGCAGATGGGCTGTTCTTTGAATCTTATCCCAAGTCAGAATTTTATTTTTGGCTAGTAGCCATAGGAATATAGAGAATTTTGTCCATGTCTCGAGGATCTAGACTTGTTTTCGAGTCTTTCTCTTTCAAGCAATTGTGACCTACCTCCAGATTATAATATTATTTAACCAAGAAGATCCCTCCTCCGGTCTATCCCCAATAGAGAGTGTCTTGACCCTTCTTAGCTTAGATTATTCTTATCTTTAATTCTTCTCCTAAGAGGTCTATTCCCTTTTTTGATATTGGTGGAGGCTAGATTTCTCTTAATTTCTAAGTTCTCCATCCATTGTGGCTTGTGCCCTACCTCTCCTACCAATATTTATTGACATGATACTAGTTCCAAGAGTGGAAGAGGTTTCTAGTTTTTGTAAAAAATGATCACTTGTTTAATTGTTCCTGATGATGCCAAGAGTCATCACAAAAGAAGGAATAATTCCCTGATCCGATTTCCCAGAAGTAGTGGTTACACATTAGAGATTTTCTCTTACAATCATTGTTTCATATCAACAAACCAGACATGCATCCCTCCATTCTTATGAGATCGTACTGCTCAACATCTCTTGCATTTTTCCCTCTATATTTGACCCCATAACTCCCCTTTGTGGTTTAGCCATATCCACTAGATTTTCCATACTAAAACCTTATTGCAGGTCTAAAGGTATCTAACTCCAAGGGAACTATAGTCCTTAGGTATGCAAACCTTAGCCTATGAAACAAGGGCTCATTTTCCTTCCCTTTTAGGGCCTCTCCATAGAAAATATATTTGGATACTCTTTATAGCTTTGAGTATCTTTCCTGGAGTTGTCGACACTAAGAAAGGGTATAATGGCATAGACTATAAAACAAATCGAAGAAAGATTAGTTTTCCTGGGAGGTTAGGAGATGATTTTTTACTCTAGATTAGATAGAAGGATTTCCTAGGAGATAGTCCTCAATTCATTTTTTATGAGAGGATCTCCCATATATTTCAAGGGTAGAGAACTTTTTGAAAGGCTAAGATTCTTATGATGTTGTATTGGGTGTTCAAGGGCATATTGAAGAACAAGCTAAGGGATTTTTCATCATTAATGGTTGTTCTAGAAACTAACAAGAAAGAATCAAGGATTTCTTTAACATACATTGTTTCCTCTATAGAGGGATGACCAATAAGCAATGTATCATCCATGAATTGTAGGTGGGAAAGGGGGTTTGAGTCATTAACGAGGTTAAGGACTTTTAGATTTCCAGAAAAAACAACATTGGGGAGACATCTCCCAAGATCCTCTCCCTTAATAATGAATACAAATGGAGAAATAGGGTTTCCTTATCTAATGCCCCAAGAGGGGTTGAAAGGGGTGTAAGGATAGCCATTAAATAATACAAAAAAGAAGGATAACGAGACAATATTTTTGACCCAACTGACCTAAATCAGACTAAATCCAAAATCTATTAACATCTCAATAATGAAATCCCAATTTAAATAATCAAATGCTTTGGACAAATGAATATTGATGAGTATACTTGGATTTTTGGTGGATTTTAGATAATGAATGGCTTCAAGGACCACTCTAATCCCATTTAGAATATAGCACCATTCAATGTAACCTCCTTACTCATGTGAATTTATGTGAGACATGATAAACTTTAGTTTATTAGCTAAAACCTTGAGTATGATTTTATAAATTACATCACAAAGTGAGATTGGCCTGTATTTGTCTGGAAAATTAGTTGTGTCTTGTTTAGGGACAAGAGTAAGGAAGGTAGAGTTGAATTCTTACAGAATTCCTTGTTTAGATTTAAATTATTTCACCACTTTCCAAACATATGTCCCTACGATATCCCATTAGTTCTAGAAGAAATCTACTATGAATTCATCTGGTCTTGGAGATTTTCCTACAACCATCTCCATGATTATTTCTTCCACTTATTTAGGAGTGATTTTTTGCATTAGACCAACATTCTTCTTTGGTGTAGCCAAACTAGTGATATGGCTCAAAATTGAGTTCATATCTCTTTGTCTCTTAATCTTAATCTTTGAGAGAATTTGATGGTTGTAATCTTTGAGCTCCTTTTCTATGTCACCATGCTCTTATAGTTTTCCTCGCTTGGCATTATGGAGAGAAACTATTTTGTTCATTTTTTGTCGATTGATCATGGAATTGTGGAAGAATCAAGATTTCTTGTCAACTTCCTTAAGCTACCCGATTCTGAATTTTGTCTCCATAAAATTTCCACTTGCTTCTCTCTCATTTCTGTATGTTCCTTCAATCTATGTTCCTTTAGTGCTAGCTTCTCATTCTTGCCTTCCTTTATGATATTTGACTGAACCTGCTCCACTTGATTTTGTAAGTCATATTGAGATTGAAAATTATTTTCAAAGACTTATTTAATCCAATACTTAAGTTTGGTCTTCAGTTTCTTGAGGTGCTACTAGAATCTATACACCATCATTCCATTCATTGGATCAATGTACATGGTGAGTCTAATATTACATAATTGTTTATTAGTCACACAGTCTTTTGTTATCCATTCGTAGGGTTGCAACCCTTTCATTTTCTTGTATATATATTGTAATACAATCATCGAAGAATTTATGAATTATATTGATTATTTGGAATAGTTGTCTTCCAATTGGTATTAGAGCTCGTGGTTTAAAAAACCCATGGTTTTGGAAAGATAGGAAGGAAAATAAATAAAAATAAGAAGGAAGAGTAAATTTTTATTTTACCATTGGTGGTTTACAAGCCCATGGTTTTGGTAAACCATTGGCCCATGATATTCCCTACTATATATATATATATATATAAAATTTACAAAGATAATTTTTTTTTACAGTGGTAACTTTCACATCTCAACTCCTCACCCCAATTAATCATCAATCATGAATACATGAAACATTGATAGGAATTATGGTGGACCTTTTGAAGGAAATGAGTCAACAAAAAAATTAGATGCTGAGATTGAAAGCAAAATTACAAGGATTTGTGCAAATTTAATACAACATTTCAACAAAAAATATAAAGGACTTCTTGCATTCAAAGATGAATATGAAGCCTAAAAAAAAAATGCAAGCAAGGGAATGAGTAGCCCCAACTCATCCTCACAACCATAATACTCATCAAATACAAGTTCATTTAATAACTTTATACACAAGGTAAAACTAGATATATCGAAGTTTCACGGTGAGGACAATCGAGAGAGCACACGATGGATCAATAAAGTTTAGAACTATTTTGATATGCACAATACATGTGACGAGGAATCCATAAGTGATGAGGAATATACAAGTCATTTTGAGGATCACGAGTATGGGGTCAATACCCTAGTCAACAACTCTCCAGAATTTGAGAATACTTTTTCTGCTCTATCTTCAATCTCTGTTAAGGTTGGTGACGACGAAGAGGATTCTACTGAATCCTCAAGGTTTACTAAATTACATACTGGATATGATACCAAGGATCGCAATCAAGCTATTAATTTTGTGAGTTGTAATTCAAATCATGTAAATGACATAAGTAGTGGAACTGATGCAAAATTAAGACCTTCCAAGGGCATTAAACAAAAGACGAAACCCTCTAATGTTCTTTCTGCAATACATTTTTTTTCTTCTATGGGTGAAGATGATTCTGTGTCTTCTGAAGATGATAATAATTCATTAGATTCTGTAGAATCATTGAAGGAGCAAATGAAAAGGCATTCTCTTACTACTAAGGAAAATTATGCATGAAATACACATGAATATGAAGATGTAGCAACTCCATGGAAGAGGTCTCTTTGGAAGAATCAAAAGCTATCACATTCACACAAGGAAAGAAAATGTATAGACTTCCTGTAAAAATAACAACCTCTTTGTATCCAAATCAATGTGAAGGTATCAAATGGCTCTAGGATCTTCACTATAAATTCAAAGGAGGCATTTTAGGTGATGACATGGGGTTGGGAAAAAATGCATTTATCTTCTTTCCTAGCAAGAATTTTTATGTCACGCCTTATCAAGTGTGCATTAATTGTAGCAAAAAAAACTATGCTTCCTAATTGGATGAAATAATTACATATGATTGGCCTCTCAAGGGAAGCTAGGGATTTTTTTAGGAGTCCAAGAAGCACGTGTGAATATACTCTTCAACATGTCCTTCATATTGAAGGTATACTTTTGACAACATATGATGTTGCTTGAAATAATTGGAAAGCAATTAGAGAGGATTATCATGGAAGAGATGGATATATGGATACAAGTGAAGATATTGCTACCTGGGATTATGCGATCTTGGATGAGAAGCAACTTGTTGAGTTCCTAGAAGGCCAAGGGATTTCTGGAGTTAGTTATCATAATTTGATATATTCTAAGACAAAATCAGTGCAATCTCCACCACCTGAAGATAATGACATGTCAAAGTGGTGCCTAAGGAGAAAACATTATACAAGGTGTATGTCAATATATCCTCTATCAAAGCCATCATGTGATGATATTGTAAACAAAAGTGAGTATGCATTCAGGCTAAAAGACCTTAAACCTATTATGCGTGAAACTCCTCCAGTAGGTGATGATGGTAAGGAAAATGCCATCAAGGAGAATATCAGATGTATCTCACTATTTTTTTTAGATGAGGCCATGGTTTCTAAGCTACATGGGGGAATGAGGAATTTAGATCCAAGCACACCCTTTTACCTATGCTTTGTGGTCGAAGCATTTAGGAGGGGATGACTTGTAATGAGTATAATATTAATTAAGTGTTTATTAGTCATACCATATTTTATTATTCGTTTGCAGGGTTGCAACTCTTTCATTCTCTTTTTAATATATTGTAATAATATTTTGTAATACAATCATCAAATAATTTATAAAATATATATTTTATTTGGAATAGTTGTCTTCCAACATCCTTCCACCATTACTTTATATTTTCTTTGAAGTTTGGGCGACCAAGCCAAAATTTTTTAAAGCGAAAGAGTCTTGATATGGGGGGCACTAGGCTCTCCTAGGTAAGACATATTGGCGAGTGATCGAATCCCACTCTGATTAATATTTATACTTCAAATGATGCTCCTGTCTCGATGAAGGATTAGAATATTAGGAAGCAATCTAACCTAACTGCAATATGATGATTACCTCCTCTTTTAGTGTTCCAGTATGAAAACAATTGGTGGTCATTATGTCCACCAATCGTAATCCTAAGATGGTGTTCTTAAAGGTAACATTGTCCTCCTCTAAACGCCTTATGCGTCCCTTTTTTTCACTATAAAAAAGTTATCATGTTAAAGTCTCCCCCAATGATCCAGGGTTGTTTTCCTATCACCGCTCCCATATTTTGCACCATCTCTAGGAATTCCGATTTCTCTACTATGAAATTGGGTCCATAGACATTGGATATAGTGCCCCCACTACCGATCCAATATCCTTGAAGTTTGTACATATAATGTGACTTGTTATTATGAAGTTGTATAAGATTACTTGAGTATGATTCCATAAAATCACTATACCTCTAGAGAATCCCTCTGTATAGAGAGTTATTGATTCACATCATTTCCAACATCTTGAAGTTATATCTTTCATGGTTTATCAATCACATTTTGTTTCTTGAGTCATGAAAACAATGGGTTTATCTTAAATTATTATGTTATTAAGTATCCTCTACATGCCTTTTCCATTTACCCCTCTAAAGTTCCATAATGTGATTTTCAGAGTTAAACTTTAGGTTGTGTGGAAAAGTACTTTTTTGGGAGAGATACCACTTGTCCAAAGTTGGATTACCAGTCGACTACCAGTTGGCCTTCATTCAGTCTTCAGTCGGTTTCCACATGCTTTCCCATCGACCTCTTTGACTTTACCCGGTCGATCCACCTTGACCTTCGACTTGTTGTCAATGTCTTTGACTTCATATTTACTCAGTCAAACCACCTCGACATTCAACTTGTTATCGATTCCTTCAACTTTTTCTTTACCTGGTCGAACCACCTCGACCTTCAACTTCGACTGTTAGTCGATACACCTCGACTAGACTTTCACTACAAAGAATATAGCAACCCAACATTCTCCCACTTGTTGTTTTCTTTGCTGAAATCGAGAGGCCTCTAAACTCTCGTTCATAGAACTAGGGTAGAAATTTCCATTGCCTCTCTGCACCAAGAGAACTTTACAACACTCACAGA
This sequence comes from Picea engelmannii, assembly GCA_009831015.1. Lineage (NCBI taxonomy): Eukaryota > Viridiplantae > Streptophyta > Pinopsida > Pinales > Pinaceae > Picea > Picea engelmannii. The sequence continues at coordinate 54,351 of ML793279.1, read as the reverse complement.
CTTGGTCAAAGAGTCTGCTATGTTTTCCAACGTGTCTACTTTCTCCAACAACACCTTGTTTCTTTCCACCATATCTCTCATGAAATGGTATTGTACATCAATGTGCTTAGTCTTAGAATGATAAGCAGGGTTCTTTGATAGAAATATTGTGCTTTGGATGTCACAACTTATCTTCATATCTCTCTGCTCAAACCCGATTCTTGAACACAACCTTTGCAACCATACTGCTTCTTTGCTTCCATGAGTGGCTGCCATGTATTCAACTTCTGTTGTTGACAAGGTTACGACCGCTTTTTGCTTACTCATCGAGTGGATTTCTCCACCGAACATCTTGAACACATATACGTTGGTCGACCTCCATAGATCCATATCTCCAACCCAGTCGACATTGACAAAGCCATGTACATTTAAATCACTGTCACCTCCATGTTTTCCTTGGTAGCATATAGCATAATATTTTTTGCCACACAAATACCTGAATACTCTCTTGACAGTTGTCCAGTTCTCCTTCCCAGGTGTCAATATGTATCTACTCAACACTCCCACTACATGGGAAATGTATGGTCGAGTGTAGACCATCACATACATTAGAATACCAACAACACTTGCATGGGGAACATGAGCCATGTCCTCTATTTCCTCCTGTGTCCTTAGACACTGTTCAACAGTTAGCCTTGCTCCCACAAGAATTGACACCTTCACAGGTTTGCAATCCTACATGTTGAAATGTTTCAAGATTGTTTCAATATACTTCATTTGGTTCAACCAGATCTTTCTAGCTGCTCGATCTCTCTTAATCTCCATTCCTAGAATTAAGTTTGTTGCACTAAGATCCTTCATGTTAAACTTGGAGGATAACTGCTTCTTGACCTCCTTTATTGCATCCATGTTGTTTCCAATCAACAACATGTCGTCGACATACAATGCTACATATATGAAACACCCACCTTCTTCCTTGGAATATATGCAGTGATCAACTTTGCTTCTCACAAACCCCAAACTAAGGATGTATGTGTCGAAATTTTGGTACCAAATCCTTGGTGATTGATTTAGGCCATAAAGGGATCTTTTCAGTTTGCACACCAAATATTTATTACCCTTTACTACAAATCCTTCAGGCTGTTTCATGTAGATTTCCTCTTCAAGGTCCTTATGTAGGAATGTTGTATTCACATCCATATTTTCTATATCTAGATCAAATGTTATAGCCAGAGACATTAGTACTCTAATGGAATTTAATTTTTCAATAGTGGAAGAAATCTCACCGAAGTTGACTCCTTCAACTTGGGAATATCCTTTCGCTACCAGTCGAGCTTTGAATTTCTCGACTTGACCTACTGCATTCATCTTCTTCTTGAATACCCATTTTATACTGATAGGATTTCTTCCACTAGGTAATTTGAATAAGTCCCACATCTCATTATTGTGCAAGGATTCCATCTCTTCTACTACAACATCCTTCCAGAGTTGTCCGTCTATTGAGTTGACTGCCTCCCCGACAGACTTGGGCTCATCGTTGGTGGCAGTTAACAAAAATCCGGAATGAAAGTCAGGAAGACTATACCTTTCAATTGGTTTTATTATTCATTCTGACCTCCTTACAACCGGGGTTGGTTGTTCCACCTCTTCTTCTGATTCAGTCGACTCATCTAAATCATATTCTTCGTTCCTCAGTTCAAACCACACCTTCTCTAGATTATTCTTGATTTGAACAATTTCTTCAGGCTCAGACTTACTTCCAACTTCTCTGAAGACCACATCTCGACTCTAAACTGTTTTCCTTGATGCAGGATCCAAGATCTTATATCCTTTCATTCCTTTCTTATATCCAATGACAATACACTCGACCGCCTTCTTGTCTAGCTTGCTCCTTGTTTCCTTGAGAACATGCACAAATGCATCACAACCAAATACTTTGAGATGTGAAACCAAAGGATTCTTACCCGACCATACCTCATGTGGAGTCGTGTCGACTAGCACCGACGAAGGAGACATATTCACTAGATATTTTTCAATGTCGATTGCCTCAACCCATAATTTTTGTGCGATCCCAACACCACTGAGCATGCTCCTTTCCTTGTCCATTAATGTTCTGTTCATTCTCTCAACAACTCCATTTTGTTATGGGCTATATGGTGTGTTATTTTGGTGTGATATGCCACATTGATTGCATAAATGATCAAATTCATTTCCACATAATTCACCACCATTGTCAGTTCTCAACACCTTAATCTTCTTATATGTCTGGTTTTCTACAAGAGATTTAAACTCTTTGAAAATCTTGAAAACCTTGTATTTCTTCCTCAGGAAATATATCCATGTCTTCCTGGAAAAATAATTTATGAAGGAGACATAATACAAGTATCTACCAAGTGAAGGCACCGAAACAGGGACAAACACATTGCTATGAACCAACTCTAGTATCTCATTTTCCCTTGTTGCTATAGATGGGAACCTCACCCAACTTTGTTTTCCATATATACAATGTTCACAAAAGTCGACTTCTAAATTACATTCAGGAAAATCTTCAACCATACCTTTTTTATGCATATCTCGAAGTCCTTTTTCTCCTATGTGTTCCATCCTCTCATGCCATATCATGGAACACATAGGAACAATCCCGAGTCATCCCAAGTCGGTTTGAATCGAATCATCCCTAGTCGAGACGAATATAATTCGAGTCGACTTCAATAATAATGATGTTGTTGCATCCAATCGAGTCGACACTCCCTAGTAACTTGTATAGGGTTCCAATATGAACTCCTTCCATTAAAACCATCACACCTCTGACCATCTTGCAAAAATCATTCTGAAATAGAGTGTGCACCCATGCATCACTCATCTTGCTAATAGATATCAGGTTTCTTGCTAAACCCAGAATGAGTAGCACACCTGGAAGGGTTCTACTCCTCCCATCCTACAGTATCAGTCAAACTCTTTCTTGTTTGGTAATTTTGGTTGTCGAGTCATCCCCCAAGAACACGTCTCCTTCATATTGTTCATATTCGCAGAACCATTCTCTATGTGCTGTCATATCATAATATGCTCCTGATTCGATCAAACAAACATATTGATCCAAATGTGTACTATTCGATGCCAGGTACACATCACCTCCCTTATCTGGAGTCATTTTTCTCTTAGTTGACTACTTCTCATCGGATCCTGTACTGACTTCCATTGCCTTTGACTTGCTGTCCCTTTTGTAATTCCCAACTTTACCACATTTCCAACATATTCTTGTTGACTGAACAAGGAATTTAGATATACCCATCGACTTAGACTTTCTACTGGAGAATTTTCCTTTATCTCTGTCAACTGATCGACCTCTCACCACTAAAGCATCTTTGGTCGATCCTTCCATGTTATTCCTTCTCATTTCTTATTACAATAGAGATGCAACCACGTCTTCTAGTGCTAATGTGGTTGTATTACTCCCTATAGCCATGACTAAGTTATCCAAAGAGTTTGAAAAATAATATAATAGACTAATAAATTTCTCCTCCTCAGTGATTTTAATATCCACAGAAGATAACTGGCTTATAATGGTATTAAACACATTTAAATGACCAGTCACTGAACTTCCCTCACTCATCCTCAGAAGATACAATTTCTTTATGAGAAACAACTTATTTACCATGTATTTCGACTAGTACAAGCTCCCCAACTTGTCCCCCAGTTTCTTGGCCGAGTCTTCACCTGAGACATTCAGCAGTATCAAATCTGCAAGACAAAGTTGAATCGTACTCCTTTCTCTTCTCTCAAATTTCTCCCATTCTTCCATTGACATGCTTGTCAACATGGCACCTAGACATATTATTGTTCATTATTCTCGATCTATAAGAATATCTTCAATTTTAAGATACCAAAGATCAAAATTTTGGCCATTGAATTTTTCGATCTCTATTCTTGAGCTGCTCGCCATTCTTTAACACAATCTTTAAATATTTATAACTTACGAATCTTACTAAACGTAATGTTAAGCTCATATCCAAGGTTTCTAAACCAAGCTTTGATACCACATGTTAGGAAATGAGAAACACTTCCACGCCAAACCTAACATTAGAGAGGAACAAAGATTTAATCAAGACAATAAATGACAAAGCAAACACACAATACACAAAGATTTTACCCTGGAAACCCAAACCGGGAAACCAACATTCCCTGAGTGTTCTTCTTTCTTGTTGTCTTATTCATTCTGAATAAAATGTTACATGTCTAACCTTGGTCTACACCTAAGACACAATCAACATCATACCTTCTTGCTTTACACAAGAACAACCCTGTAACCAATTCGACTTACATCTGCATGATGAACAACCTCTACTATTATTGATTCAAGATTCATTAGCCTTTACAACATTACAACATGCCTTCTTTACATGCTTTACAATAGGAAAAACCCTAAAGAAAAGGCGCCCAAAAATAATTACAGATCTACACAGATAATTGGCTACAAATCCCACAAATCTCAGGATTCTGTTATAGTCGACTACCAAGTCAGATTACCAGTGGACTACCAGTCAACCTTCATTCGATCTTCAGTCGATTGCCACACACCCGCTTGTCGACCTCTTGTCGGTTGACCTCTTCAACTTTACCTGGTTGAGCCACCTCGACCTTCGACTTGCTGTTGATGTCTTTGACTTTATCTTTACCCAATCGAATCACCTCGACCTTCAACTTGCTATCGATTCGTTCGACTTCGTCCTTACCTGATCGAACCACCCCGACCTTCGACTTCGATTGTCAGTAGATCCACCTCAACTATAATTTCACTACCAAGAACATAACAACCCAACATAAATTAGGTGAAATTTTATAATTAAATAGTTTATAGTGGATGAATATATATGATATATGTTTTTTTGTGTTTGGTTAAAATTCACTCTCAATTTTCTCGGTGTTATATTTGATATGCATATTTTGATCCAAATTACCTCTTATGCGAAGTTGTTGTCTTACATGTGCATGTTTCAATGAAAAATATCAAGATAGTATTTGACACCCATGCACATTTCTAAGAATAATATTTTTTTTTTTAATGAAAACGGTTATAATTTTTATTAGAGGGGTGGCAGAGCCACAATTTCAGTTACAAAGTATGATGCATCACTGTTTCAGCATAAGATCCATCGTTGTTTCAACATAATTTCCAACATTGAGTTTCAGCCTCTGTTCCAACGCTGTGTTTCAACAAATTTAACATAACTGTGTTTCATCATATGTGACAAAACTGTGTTTCAGCAAATGTAGCAAACTGTGTTTCAGCAACTGTTCCAACACTGTGTTTCAACATATGTAACAACACTTAATTTCAGCTGCTGCAACACCGTGTTTCAGCATAAGATTCAGCTTCTGTGTCCCAGCATCTGTGTTCCAGCATCTGTGTTCCAACATCTGTGTTTCAGCACTGTGTTTCAGCTTCTGTTCCAGCTGTCTTTCTCAAGCTTTTGCTGCCTTCTACATTCTTTTGCAAGCTACTGCCCTTTTCAAGGAATACATTTTTTAACTGGGTCCCCACCATTTACACTGAGTTCTCCTTGAGGCAGTAGGCATCCTTCGTTGGCTAGTTTATCTTCTTCTTTATTTGAATCTCTGAGAATATGATAGCACTTGAAGAAGGTGAAATCCTTTAGAATGTTTCTTAACCTTTGCAGATTCTTGTTTAGCCCAACATCTTTAAACTGTCCTCTTGAGTGGATTATTTTGATCAAGATCTCAGAGTCTCCAAATACTTGTAGCTCCTTGTGTCCTCTTTCCCTTACTATCTGACAAACTTTGATCAAACTCAGAATTTTTGCTTGATTATTGGTTCGCTGTCCAAGACCCCAACAGAAGGTTGCTAATTTCTCCCCGTTGCTGGAATAAATGATTCCTCCTGCTCCCGCTATCCCGGGGTTTCCTTTGGAGGCACCGTCAAAAAAGGCTGTAGTTTTGCCTTGTTTTTTCCACCAACTCTGAAATATGTCATGGCTATCCCTTAACCTCCATTTTGTTTCGAGTTGGGGTTTTTCTGCGCTATGATTTCGGAGATTCAACACGGAGGAGCCAAGCCACTCCTTTTCTTCCTGCAGAATCGAGGAGTCGGTTTTGTGATTTTGGGAGCTCAGGGATTCTAGCAGGAGGCCTTTTGCTTTCGCTGCTACCATTTGGGGGGTCCATTCTGTGTTGTTGAAGATTTGCTCATTTCTAGCTAGCCATATCTTCCAGCATACGTACTTGGGGACGGAGATCCAGATTCTGGCCCAAAGTGTTTTCGGGGAGAGCGATGGGTAACTATCCTTCCAACCATTGAATAAGTCCACTATTGAAATGTTGGTGGGAACAACGACCTTGAGGCCTTGGAGTGTGAGTTGCCAGACTTTGTTTGCGAAATGACAGCCTACAAATAAGTGATCTGAGGTTTCCATGGCTTCTTTGCAGAGACAACATCTGTGGGGTCCGACAATATTTATTTTCAATAAATTTTCTCCCGTCAGGGTCTTTCTGTGCATTAGTGTCCAGAAAAAGAAGTTTACCTTCGGGATGGCCATCGAGTCCCATACCTCCAACCAGAACCTTGCCGGGAGAGGTCTATTTTGCTGCTGCTGGAGCAGA
>ML793279.1:0-32748 GCA_009831015.1 Picea engelmannii | reverse complement strand
GCATATATTTCTAATAATCTCTGGTTGGCATGGTAGATAAGGGATTGGGCAACACAAGTGGGGCATATCTATTTGCTAAGATTTTTTCCATCTTGGTTAAAGGGATAGCCATGGCAATCTTAGGGGTTGATGCAGAGGAAGAATTTTCAGAAGATGAAGGCTGGGATGGGATGGCTGAGTTTATAAAAGATGGTTGTCTTACTTCACTTTGAGCAAAATTTTCTGAATTGGGTGGAAAATAAGAGGATTTGTAAAACTGACCGAGCAATAAGGCTAAGATTTCTTCACCCTTAGAGGAAAGATCTTGTAAAATATCTTTGAGAACGGGTAGATTAGTATGAGTATAGAAAACACCCTCTATAGGCTTTGTGGGTGAGGAATTCAAAGAAGAAGAAGAAGAGGATTCTTTTTGCTGAGGGGATCCTATAATTACTAAGGTTGGATGTGATATCATGCTAAAAAACAGAGTCTGTAACATTAGAGGAAACTGAAGGCTCCTCAACCTTCAAGCTTTCCGATACAATTTCAATTTTCTGAGAACTATGAGTTTCAGTAGCAGGGGATTCAACTAGAGGTTCTTTAGATATGAAAGAAGAAGTGTCTGTTTGAATACCTAGATTTGATGTCTTTGCAGATCCAGAAGCCTGTATTTATAAATCTTTTCCCCTACTGATGATCTTCTTAGGGTATGGAACTGGTGCTACTAGTGGTCCTTCTTGGTTCACCCTGGTGTGAGCTCTTTTCGAAGCCACTCCATTCCAATGGAGTCGCCAGATAGATGGTTACAAGCCAAATGATGTCCAGGCTTTGTCTATCATCAAAGCTAGATCTATGTCGTCTCCCAGGGAAGCTGAGCTTCAATATCTTCTCCCCGGCAACGACACCAATTTGTTATCACTCTAGGAAACTCTCCTAGGCTGTAAGTTAGAGATGCCTGGTAACTTAATCTTTTTGGAAACTATTTTCTCAGTAATAGATGTGGGTTTGGATCAAGATGAATATCTTAATCTCTGGATTGTATCTTCAAGACAGTCTAACTATAATCATGCAACACAAGGCCTTCAAGAGCTATTTATCAGATAGATTTGTATAACAGATGGATAATAAAACCAATCGGTTAACCAAAACATACATAAACCATATATACGATGGGTCAACAAACTAGCCAAAGATGCTTATGATTCTTGCCTAACAGTCAAAAGTAAGATGACAGTTGCCATAGGACCATTAAACAGAGACAAAAGAACGAATTCAACTCATATGCATAGACAAAGATGAAGGAGGGTCTGAAAATAACAAATGAAAGAAGCTTGCAGGCTGATATATTAAAGAAAATGTCTTTCATACAAAACAATAGAATATAGAACTCAAAATTGACCTTTAGTTCTTCAAAAGTTTTCGGCTTTATAGCCTTTTACAAAATAGTTTTCAGATCCTAGATTACTGGATCAAATCTTTCCAAATATAGAAAATCGAATATTGGCCTCAGTAAACTAGATCAATTAAACTTCTCAACTGTTCTTTAAGCCTTCAGATGATGTAGAGTCCTTGTGCAGTGCATAATAGCCTTCCAAGGCTGATTGATGACTCTTCCAAGAGATAGAATTTGAATTTGCTGAGTTGTGCAAAAATCCTAATTTGTTGCCACCAAAATAGGTACCAAAACCAACTTGGATACCTTTTCTAATCTTTATACACCAAAAATGGATCTTGAATCTGACTCTATAATTCAACATCTATTCATTACAAGTTTTTTCAAATTATTCAGATTAGTAAAACCTCGATCTGTGCAAAATTTATCTTTCTCTGGCCAGTGACAAGTTTCGGTGGTTAACACAGAGGAATTCTGGGTGTATTAACTACCGAAAGTTTTTCTTTCAGTGGTTAATGAACAATCGTCCTGTTTGCCTAAACCACTGAAAGCTTAGATTTGTCCAAAACTTCAAAATTGGAAAAATTGATTACCTTGATGCTTTGATGAGTGTTCAAGGCCTTTTTGATGATGCTGCTCTTCTTCATACAGATCTGGAAACTTTAGTTTGCTGTGTTGAAGACTGTGGTATGTCCACCATTGTTGTAGCTAACTCGGTTAGAGTTTCCAAACCTGTATGATCCTCTGCTGGAGGTTGGAATTCTTTTAACTTTCGCCTCAGAAGTCCAAGCTGCCTGTACAGCTTCATATTCTCTCTTATCAACACCTTGTTCCTGTCCTTGATTTTATCATGCTTTTCCTTGAGAGTTTGGTTAATGTTATAAAGTTCTGCATTTCTTTCAGTCAACTCTGCATTTGTCTTTTTAATGACCCTTTCTAAAACTTCCATCTCATAGATCTGTTTCAGAAGTTTATTGATTTTCTGAGTCCTGGATGCTTTAGGTTTGCTTGAAGAAGCTTTTGCTAATGGTTGACTATGTTCATCCGGAGGAGTTGGTGAGGGCAAGTTGGGATAATCTTCTGCAACTTGCTCAGCCTGTTCATCACCCTGTGTCTCTGCTAACTCTTGCTCTGGCTTTGAGTCACTGTATGGTAAGTTTAGAGGGTTATCTCCTTCAGGAAGATCCTTGGTTTTCTCACCCTCTTTACCAAACTGTAATTTCCTTTTGGTTCTTTTTCTTTTGGTAGAGGATGATTTTGTTGGCTCTCTTGGAGGTGAGATAGCCTTCCTTTTTCTTTGACTGCTCTTAGGGGTGATGGAATTCTTAGCAGCAGACTTCTTCCCCTTTTCATCCTGTTGAAAATTAGTTTGGAACTCATTCCAAAATAGGAAGTAATTCTAGTCCACTTGTTTCTTATTCAAGGGCTCTTTAACAATGAGTGTAATCAACCCTTGGTGTGACAACCTGCTGGCCACGTTGGTAGGCTTCACCTTGACTTGTCTGGCCATTTTTGTGAGAGCTTTGTGCAGGTAGAAGGGTAAATTAATGAGTGATCTACCTGTGAAATGATTCAACAATTTGAAGTGGTAGGACATAACCCTGTTATACCTGCCTTCACAGGTGATGCATAAAAAAATTTCCTTCAACAGAGCTTGCCATTTAGGCTCAAGAAACAACATTGGTATGTCTTTCTTCTAAATCATATTCTTATGTTGAGGCTGTAAATATGATCTGAACTCAATGTTTGAGGGTACAATGGTCTTGAACCAACATTCCCCTGTTCTAGGGAGATTAGTAATCTCAGTGATGGCTGCTTCATCTACAATGAATTCCTCCCTGCCTATAACAATTGTCCTCCCATTGTATGATAATGTAAATGCTTCAGAGAGTTGTTGGTGAAAGTCTTCAAGCTTCTCACAGTATGAGAACATGCCAACCAGTTTGAAAAAGTCGGCCACCTCAAGGTGTGCCTCTAGTTACCATGTTCCATCTAACTCAGACCTAAGAGTTGGCCCAAATTTCGGCATCTGATTAGTTGGTTGACTGTCCCTGCAATTTAGCCAAAAACCTGCAAACTAGGAGACAAAACCTTAAATTTCAGAGGACACGGAGGGTGTATGTCAAGTTATAAGGCATAGAGTAGGGATGACTCAGAGTTTGATAAACCAAATCTGCAACAGATTCTAATAACAAATGTGGGCTTGATTATAGCTGAGAAATCAACTTAATTGACGTAGGTAGAGTCGCGACCGTATCCCCGTCGCGCTCTCCCGCTCTCAGGATCGATCAACATCCCCTTCTGAGCCGAAGTGACTCTTTAGATTCCCTGCTGGAACCCTCTGCTAAAACATGATCCACAGGTCCTTTAACTCCCTTCACGACCTTCTACACTTTACCGTGGTTGTCCCTGACTCAGATTCGGGGTTCGGGGTTTTGTGCTTCTTGCTGTTGAGAGTCACCGTCCTCTCGATTTACTGATCACCGATGATCTCCTTTTCAATGATGCACACCCTTCTACCTTAGCTTTTTGTCCATGTGACCTACTCGTATATGACCGCAATCATACTCTTCATCGGGGTTTCAGACTTTTTGATGCCAAATTGCAAACGTCCTTTGGATCCGCGATCCTCCGATTCCCGATGCACTTTAACTTCAGCAAGACCTCCTAGCTCAGCCCCGGGTCCACGTGACCATTACCCCGTGACCACAACCTTACCCCTCGTCGGGGTTTCGGGGTTTGCGATGCCAAAATACATACACCTACAGGATTCCCGACTCCTCGAATCCCGACTCTCCACTGCACTGACAACTGGCTTCCACTATGGCTCTTTCCTCTGCCCTGATATGCTGACAATAGTCCCCCACTGATCGGGGTATCGCGATTCGCGATTTCAAAAGGCGTAAACACCACATCCACAGGATTCCCGATATCCTGATGGAACAAACACCGATGGGCGACTTCCTTGTCGACCCTTTCCCAATGACGCTGATCTCCTCCACGCGTCCCTTCCAAATGGACGGTCTCGATTCCTCCGAGATTTCGAGACTTTCGATGTCCCAACTCCTTCGTCCTCAGGAACTCCGATTTCCCGATGACTGCTATGCTGACTCTCTTCGGATCTCTGACACCTGTCTCCCCAACATACAACTTAGATTATTCCGGGTAATTCCCCATGGAAATTCCTGATCACATGTTCACGGAAATGCCGATATCCTAATGCACCTCAGTACCGATGGCAATCGATCTCCACCACATGTCTCTTCTAACAGACAGACCAGATCCTCCCGGTGTTTCGAGACTTGGGATGTCTCGATTTCCTCTACCTAGAGACTCCCGATTTCCCGATGGCTGAGTTCTGATGGTAAACCTCGTGCAGCTCCTGTCCGATCTGACGGTTGACGGGTACCTGCTCCAGATCTGACGGCCCAGATCCTTTATCCTTGTGCACTTTCTCCAGAGGCTAAACTCTGCACAACTCCTCCTGATGCAACGACTTACTGGATTTCAGAGTGAGATCCGACGGTCCACAACCTCCTCCTTCTGTGCGCTTCTATGGACGTGGAATCTTCGACGGTCCAGGTTTCTTTCTCCTGCCGATCTGACGACTGTCGCCGCTCCTCCTGATCTTGTGCGCTTTCTGCCTATGCTTGGAAGAATTTCAAAAGCCCAAAGGCCTCAACCTTTGCTTCGTCTTCGCGAACTCCCCGACTGTGAGTTCTCGACTGTGCGCGTAAAAACGCTGTCCCTCCTGAGTTTGGGAACTTCGAACTCTCCAAAGAGTTCTTCCGCCTCTGCACTCCTTGCAGTCCGACTGTGTCTCTCATACACAGCCTTGCCTCTAAGATATTTAGCAACCTTGAGGTCTTCACTCCTCTGAGTTGTTGATTCCAGCTCTTGTGCCTCAGCACACCTTTGTCTGACTCCGCAGAGTTCAGAAATGCATCCTCTATGCACGACTCTCAGAACCCGCAACATTCTGTCACACCCTCCTGGCATGAAGCCTCAAATACCTTCAACCCTGGAATCAAACACACTCCTACAAATGCCTAACATACATCTACAACATACATAAAGAACACACACAAACATCCATTCAACACAGAAATGCAGGAAAAACTGCTCTGTTTATATTAAATGGAAAATGCCTATATTTTACAATGGTGTTCCTAAGCTCTCTCTGGCTCTCTCCTACAACCATTACAACTTAACTCACTCTCCTCTCTCAAAATGAGATATGAAAATATCTTTTACCTGAGGGGCTCATCGAGCGCTTCCCTCCAGGTCTACCTACTCTATTCAATTACAATAAATGGCTATCTAGTCCAGCATCTAGATCTAGATCTCAGCCAACCTAGCATTAAATCCAATCTTATCTACAGCCTGCACAAAGGCACGGCTTCCATGGCTCACCAACCTAAGCATTTAATTACATTTATTTCAAATTTAAATGAGGACTACGCCTCTCTTTTAGCGTGCGATTTGAATTCGATGGCGTGGCTGGCTGGCTGGCTGGCTGACATGGAGAGATGCTCTTGCATCAAAATCCTCAGCTGCAAAGTCATGATCTCCTGCTCATGCACTTCCCCTCGAAGCGGTTGTAATCCTCCTAGATCCCAAACAAATATCTGGAGCTTCCCATCTGCTCCAACTTGCTGCTGCTGCTGCTTCTGCACTGCTGCTGCTGCTGCTCCTCTTCTGCTCAGCCTCTCCTTGCTGGCAGTCTCTACTGACCCCAACATCAGCCTTCTGATCTCTTCTATTACTTCGTCCAGCTACTCCAGTGGCTGGCCCTGTTCTTGCAGTCTCCTCAGCTGCAAAAGTTTTCTGCAATTGGGCAGATCGCTATGATCTCCCATGCCATCCTCTTCATCTTCATCTGTGGCCTAAAGTTGCCACTCTGCTGCAAAATTTAGCTCTGTATTCTCCCTTTGACTGACTTGCTATTCAGTCACCTTCCCTGACAGCTCAACTTCTGTCAATTCTCTTGCTGGCTCTGGATTGTTCAGCCAATCCTCCAACATCTCTAGCTCCATCTCCCATGGAGTGATAAATCTTCCTGCTGGCTCTTCGGCTTCCTTCGCTGCTAGCTTCAGTGCTACAACTTCTTGCTTTTTAGCTCCTTGGCCGAAATTATTGAGCCATTCCTTAGAATGCCCACTCTCTTTTCCTTCTTGGGCAGCTTCCAAAACCTGCTCCAATTCCTCCTTGACAGTCGTCATCGGCTGTGACCGTTCTGCTACTACACCATCTGCAACACAAATTTTTGCCTCCTCCTGGGCACATGGTAGGAATACTTCAAATCCCCCAATCATCAGAATATTTCTCATATCTTCCTCCTCTTCTGCCAGCTGCACCCGCTGATCCAAATCTATATTTGAGCTCACCTACTTTGTCAGCTCCCCTGGCTGATTCCAACTCACTTCTGAGTTTATGAGACCCACGGATAGTCTCATCTACCCATCCCTGCCCACATGGAAATATGGGATGCTTCTGCTGCCTTCCTGGCAGACTATGAGATCAATCGATCCCATCTTCATCAACACTCCTTGCTGAATTGAGCTCTCCTCTGAGTCCATGAGACTTTCAGACAATCTCGGATTTTCATCTCTGCCCACCTAGCAGTCTGAGATGCTTCTGTTGCCCTCCTGGAAGTCTTCGAGATTCCGCAGCGATATCCTTTCATTGCCCAGCTGGAAATGTGAAATTCCCTGGCTGTCCTCCTGACAGTCTTTGAGATCCTGCAGTGATCTCAATCTGTTGCCCTCCTGGAAAATGGGAATTTCTACTTCTTTGCCCTCCTGGTAGTGTTTGAGATCTTCAACTAGTCCCAATTCATTCTCCTCATCATCATCGAGACCTCTCCCAGTCTCCGGTTTACATACCTCAACCATCCTGTTAACAACCTTCGTTGTCTTCTGACCATAACCTCCTTGACTGGCCATTTTTCTTTTGGCTTCCTTCATGGGCCATTCATACACCCATCTCGACTCCTTATCCTGCCGTATCTTCAATTCGAGCCTCGCCATTTCTCTTTTTATATATGCGATCTATTCATCCATGTTTTCTTGGCTCCATAGCTCTCTCCTCCCAGCATACCTATGGCCTTCAGTAGCCATCTTGCTGCCTCTATTTGCCTTCCTGGCAAATCTACTGCTGTCACTCTGCATCTTGAGTGTGTCCATCTTCATCATCCTCCTACAGTCTTCCTGACTGTCTTCCAGACTGTTGCCTCCCTGCAAACAAATCCTTACAGAGTCTCCAGCGCTCTGTCTTCCTTTTGCCTCTTCTGTCTGCAATATACAAACAGAATCCCGCTCTGATACCACTTGATGCATATCAGAGTATTCTCTTCCTCTTCCTACCTCTCTTGCTTGAAATATACAAGCAAGATTAAGGCTCTGATACCACTTGACGCAGGTAGAGTCACGACCGTACCCCCGTCGCGCTCTCCCGCTCTCAGGATCGATCAAAATCCCCTTCTGAGCCGAAGCGACTCTTTAGATTCCTTGTTGGAACCCTTTGCTAAAACACGATCCATAGGTCCTTTAACTCCCTTCACGGCCTTCTGCACTTTACCATGGTTGTCCCCGACTCAGATTCGAGGTTCGAGGTTTCGTGCTTCCTGCTGTCGAGAGTCACTGTCCTCTCGATTTCCCAATCACCGGTGATCTCCTTTTCACCGATGCACACCCTTCTACCTTAGATTTTGGTCCATGTGACCTACCCGTATATGACAACAATCATACTCTTCATCGGGGTTTCGGACTTTTCGATGCCAAATTGCAAACGTCCTTTGGATCCGCGATCCTCCGATTCCTGACGCGCTTTAACTTCAGCTAGCCCTCCTGGCTCAGCCCTGGGTCCACGTGACCATTACCCTGTGACCACAACCTTACCCCTCGTCAGGGTTTCAGGGTTTACGATGCCAAAATACATACGCCTACGGGATTCCCGACTCCTAGAATCCCGACTCTCCACTGCACTAACAACTGGCTTCCACTATGGCTCTTTCCTCTGCCCTGATATGCTGACAACTGTCCCCCACTGATCGGGGTATCACGATTCACGATTTCAAAAGGCGTAAACACCACGTCCATGGGATTCGCAATATCCCGATGGACCAAACACCGATGGACGGCTTCCTTGTCGGCCCTTTCCCGATGACACCGATCTCCTCCACGCGTCCCTTCTAGATGGACGGTCTCGATTCCTCCGGGATTTCAAGACTTTCGATGTCCCAACTCCTTCGTCCTCAGTAACTCCGATTTCCCGATGATTGCTATGCCGACTCTCTTCAGATCTCTGACACTCGTCTCCCCAACAGATGACTCAGATTATTCCAGGTAATTCCCCATGGAAATTCCCGATCACATGTTCACGGAAATGACGATATCCCGATGCGCCTCAGTATCGATGGCACTTGATCTCTGCCACGTGTCTCTTCTAACGGATGGTCCAGATCCTCCCGGTGTTTCGAGACTTGGAATGTCTCGATTTCCTCTACCTCGAGACTCCCGATTTCCCGATGGCTGAGTTCCGATGGTAAACCTCGTGCAGCTCCTGTCCAATCTGACGGCTGACAGGTACTTGCTCCAGATCTGACGGCCCAGATCCTTTATCCTTGTGCGCTTGCTCCAGAGGCTAAACTCCGCGCAACTCCTCCCGATCCAAGGACTTACGGGATTTCAGAGTGAGATCCGACGGTCCACAACCTCCTCCTTCTGTGCACTTCTCTGGACGTGGAATCTTCGACGGTCCAGGTTTCTTTATCCTACCGATCCGACGACTGTCGCCGCTCCTCTTGAGCTTGTGTGCTTTCTGCCTATGCTTGGAAGAATTTAAAAATCCCAAAGCCCAAAGGCCTCAAACTTTGCTTCGTCTTCGCGAACTCCCCGATGTGAGTTCTCGACTGTGCGCGTAAAAACGTTGTCCCTCCTGATCTTGGAAACTTCGAACTCTCCAAAGAGTTCTTCCGCCTCTGCACTCCTTGCAGTCCAATTGTGTGCGTGAAAGGCACTGTTCGTCTTGAGTTTCTCAACCACTCAGACCCCTAAGGGATTTTATCTTTATTCTCCCACAGATGGAGAATATGGATGCCCTCCTGGCTATCCTTCTGCCTCAAGCAACTCCTTGCTGAGCCTTCTAGGTATTCAGTAACCCAGTGAAGATCCCTCACTGGATTCTTCCTTTAAGTTCAAGAACTCAAAGAGTTCCCTTCTTCTTTTTCCTATCTGCACACTTCCTCGATGCCCTCCTGGCAGAGTATCTTCTCCACAGAACGTTCAACAGTTCTGTCCCTTCTTTGCACCCTTTACACCTGCTCAATGCCCACCTGGTAGAGCTCTCAGAATCCTTAGTGATTCTGGTCTTCCTTCAACTCTCAGTAGAGTTCTTCCTCAAATGCACCGCAACATATAATCTCAATGCCCACTTGGCAGAGCTCTACAAAACTCCTCAGAGATTCTGTCTTCTGAACTCACAACAAAGTTCTTCTTCTATGCACTCCTTGCACCTGCTCAATGCCCACCTGGCAGAGCCTTTACAGAATCCACAACAGAATTCTGTCTGCAACTGTGTCTCTCATACACAACCTTGCCTCCAAGGTATTCAACAACCTTGAGGTCTTCACTCCTCTGAGTTGTTAATTCCATCTCTTGTGCCTCAGCACGCCTTTGTCTGACTCCGTAGAGTTCAGAAATGCATCCTCTATGCACGGCTCTCAGAACCCACAACGTTCTGTCACACCCTCCTGGCGTGAAGCCTCAAAGACCTTCAACCCTAGAATCAAACACACTTCTGCAAATGCCTAACATACATCTACAACATACATAAAGAACACACACAGACATCCATTCAACACAGAAATGCAGGAAAAACTGCTCTGTTTATATTAAATGGCAAATGCCTGTATTTTACAATGGTGTTCCTGAGCTCTCTCTGTCTCTCTCCTACAACCATTACAAATTAACTCACTCTCCTCTCTCAAAATGAGATATGAAAATCTCTTTTACATGAGGGGCTCATCGAGCGCTTCCCTCCAGGTCTACCTACTCTATTCAATTACAATAAATGGTTGTCTAGTCCAGCATCTGGATCTATATCTCAGCCGACCTAGCATTAAAGCCAATCTTATCTACAGCCTGCACAAAGGCACAACTTCCATGGCTCACTAGCCTAAGCATTTAATTACATTTATTTCAAATTTAAATGAGGATTGCGCCTCTCTTTTAGCGTGCGATTTGAATTCGCTGGCTGGCTGGCTGGCTGACGTGGAGAGATGCTCCTTCATCATTAATACAACATATATAATTGAACTCAAGTTTGAAAGAATCTAATGCTACCTGAAGACTCGGGCCTTCTCGAATTTGGATCACAGATGGATTGGTGACCAGCAACAGAACTCGAGCTTCATATGGCAAAACGACAATTGACTGCAGACTGGGTTTGATAATGAAATCATGGGATTGCACAAAACTTCGGACTTGATTTCTAAATCAATGGATTTGAAAACATGGTTAAGTGGAGTCATTATGAGCAAATATTCTCGGGACTTGAAGTTATGAAAGGCCATGTGCATTGACAATACAGTTAGCCGAAAATTAACTCATAAATTTCTGTGTTATGCCGAGTTTTCATATGAAATGACAAGTGGTGGTTCGTAAGGACTACAGAGCACCGAAACCCCGATCAAGTGTAATGATAACACCTTACCTTACCAATTCCATCAATTTTCGGTGGTTACAATTTGATGATTGTGCCAACTGACAGCCGAAACGTGTGAAAGCACGGGCTTTTCTTTTTCCACGTAGAAACCTTTTCGGTGGTTAACTGGACTTTTGTTTTTCCCTTTTAACTACCGAGAACGAAGGCTTTCGGTGGTTAATGAACACTTTTCAGGCCCACCTAAACCACTGAAACCTGAGATTCTCTCTTTTGCTTGACAAAACCAAATCAAATGTTTTTTCCAAGTTTATTTACAGAAAATAGACTCTCTAACACACCTAAAGAAATTTAGAAATAAATTTTTGGACCACACTCTATCACGTAAAAAGAAAAATCTCAATCAATTTATTTGAGGAGATAACACAATGATCATAACTGTCTCTCAAAATCCTAAACTATAATCATTGCTCGTTTATAATATAGTTGGAGGTTCACCAAATTCTTGAGTCTACAACATGCTCAGTCTAACAAAATTCTAATGTATATTATTGGAAAATAAAATTTTTGATAACTTTTAAAACATAACGGCATGCATATTTAAAAGACACCGCACCGGTGTGTCTATAACACTCCAATGCACCGACATGTTGCATTAATAACTACATCGTGGCATGATTAAATAAAACAAATACGCACCATCGTAGGATTGTTTCAAAAAATATAATCCGGTGCACTTTGTGGTATATTGATGCATCGATCAACACACGTGCTCTAAACGAGCGCACTGTGATAGGGTTATTTTAAAAAGCATATAATCCGGTGCGCTTATTAAAACCCAAGGCACCGATGTTGCTAATAATAGAGCACGTTGTGACATGGTTAAATAAAAACATTTACGCACCATTGTAGGATTATTTCAAAAAATATACGTTAGTGCGCTCTGTAGTATACTGACACACCAATGCGCATTGATGCTCCAAAGGGAGCACCGTGTTAGGGTTATTTAAAAATAATAATAAATGGTGCCCTAAGTAACACCTGACACATCGGTGCGTAGGATAATTGACCGTATCGTGATAGGGTTAAATAAAAAAATTACGCACAATTGTAGGATTTTCTTCAAAACATATATACGTCCATGTGATCCATAGTAACCTAACACACTGGTGCACACCTGTGCTCTGAAAAGGAACATCGTGTTTGGGTTATTTGTAAAAAATATTAGCCAGTGTGCTGCATAAATATTTTAGCACCGACGCATTTAGTCATCGAGCACACCAGAACATGGTTTACTAAATTTTTTTTTCTAGCCGTAAAATTCATTTTTACCATTTTCAATGCTGTAGAGCTCAAAAGCATCGGTGCATTGTTTTACTCTCTGAAGCGCCCTGTCGTCAGTACTTACCTTGCTTGCCTTCCTTCCATTTTTTTCTTTGTGTGTGGCTTTCGAATTTTTCCAAACAATGGGCAAATTTGGTTTTTTTGACTACGTGTCAATCATGCCTCCCCAACGACAAAATGTCCAGGTAATATCTTTATTTCTTTATAACTTAAGTTTTAGGTGGATTAAAATTTAAAATTGAGTTAATTTTTCATTGTTTTAATTTTTTTTTTCTGCGCGGTGCGTTCGAGACATTCGGCTTGCATCGTGGTTGGTACACCCTATAAATTTATAGGGCGCATCGCAACATAATGTTAAATTTCTCGGCGGTGCAAAGGTAAACAGGAACGCACTAGCGCATCTGTTTATCAATGCATCACGTAAAATTATATAGCTATTTGGTAGTGCGTCTCAGTACCTCTAACGCACTGGTCTGTTACAGTACATGACGCAACGTGAATCAAATATATTATTTTACGTGGTGCATTAGTAAGCATGCACATTAATGCATTCATGTTTACAAACACACCACCATAAAAAAATGGCATTTTGTTGCAGTGCGCCTTGTAAATTCTCTGTGTACACTGTGAGAAGTGCGAACGAATGACTTGAATGCACCGTCCAAAACAATTAGATACAAAATTGCAAAGTTCCATACTCGTCAATTTTAAAAAATGGGCATGGCAGTGCATCTTCGTTAGTTAAACACACTGGTGCATAAAAGGAATGTATACACACCACCTTAAATAATTTTAATTTTTTTTTTAATGGTGCGTTAGGATTTTAATTTGTTTTCATTTTAAGTGGTGCGTAGGGTAATCGTAATGCATCGGTGAGGCAGTGCATTAATTTTAAAAAAATAGTGGGGAGGTGTGTCTTCGTTACTTAAACACACTGGGGCATATAAGGAACATATACACACCGCCTTAACTATTTAAAAAAAAAATGTTTTATAGTGCGTTAGGATTTTAATTTGTTTTTATTTTAAGAGGTGTGTAGGATAATTGTAACGCACCGGCACATGGGTTTACCTGACCGCACTGGTGCGGTAGGGTTATACAACACACCGCATAACATAATATAACAAATTTTATACTGTGCGTTAGTTTACAATGGCACACCGTGGGCGGTGCTCACAAGTTATGTACGCACCGCGGACGATGCTTAAGTGTTTTTTAGGTGCACATGTTATGAAATTTACTTATTTTTTGAAGGAAATTATTTTTTCGTATTTATAAATAAATTTATCATTTAGTATATTTTTTTTTGTGTTTTATGTATTAGTGAGGCTGATTTATTTCATATGTTAATCGTGCGGAGACATGAGCGGAGAGAGCAGGGATAACAGCAGGAGCAGAGGGTGGACCTTTACAATGTTGTATGGGAATGGGAGGGGAGGGAGAGGGATTTGTACCCTCACCCTATTATTGCATCGACTCATGTTCTCTTGAGGAATGTAGGCCTCCTTAAGTACTGTGGGGAGGATACATCCTTGAAGGGGCACTCTGGGTTGTTGGTGCATCTGATCCGTCGATGGGATGTCAATCGACAAGCTTTCCGTGTGGGTTCGGATCAGTGGTACCATCCGAAGAATCACCAAGAATATCACCAAGAATATCGAATATCATTTGATAACGCTAGAGAGAGACCAAGACTAAGATATGAATCTGCAATTGCATCTCTCCACAAGACTTGTGGTCTAACTGGGTATCCAAATGAGCTAAAACATCCTCTATTTATATTAAATTGTCTAGTGACTTTTCTGGCTGGGTCGACCTAAATTTCTGGTAATTATATTTTCTATTTATCTTTTTCCTATGGAGCCTACTTGTATTTCTGGAAGATATTATTCTAATATTATTTGTTCTTCTAGGTCGACTTGTCTTCTAGGGTTCTCACACATCTTTTTAATGGTTCACTTGCTTCCAAAATATTCTATTCTAAGTCATAGGTTACACGTGGAGGTTAGTACCTCCCGCGGCTACCAAAACATCAACACTCCCTCTTAGCTAGGGAGGTATTAACTAAGATGTTCTTCATGTAGTGGTCTCAAACACATCCATCCATCTCACATGGCATGGGAAAGACTCACATGGTCTTGTAGACCAGTCTATATATAGCATCACCATAGCCACATATACTATCATACGATTAAACAAATCAATTATCACCATGATAGCCACACATTATCCATCTAGCTGGAAAACACCTCCAACACTACTGGTTGTCCCTCTAGCTAGCAACCTCCGATGCTACTAATTGACACTATAACTGGGAATCATTTTTGACACTACAGGTCAACATCTAGTTCATACAGAACTAGTAACTCATCAATTCACACATAATATGAATAAAATTTTCAACACTCCCTCTTAACGAGGAAGGTATTCTTCTTGGCATGATCATCATCACTTCTTATGCACTTTCACACAACTCAACCATTGTCTTGTTGAATTTCACAAATCCATACATCATAAGAAGTTCTGCACTTTCACTGGAGTCATGTACCAACATTTGTTGGAGTAGGATACCAACCTGCGCTGGGGTAATATATCAACCTACGTTGGTGTACCAACTTGCACTGGGGTAGCATACCAGCTTGCATTGGAGTACCAACTTGCGTTGGGGTAGCATACCAACCTGCGTTGGAGTACCAACCTACACTGGGGTAGCATACCAGCCTACGTTGGAGTAACAACCTACACTGAGGTAGCATACCAACTTGTGTTGGAGTACCAACCTGCGCTGGGGTAGCATACCATCCTATGTTGGAGTACCAACTTGTGTTGGGGTAGCATACCGACCTGCATTGGAGTACCAAACTACGCTAGGGTAGCATACTAATTTGTGCTGGGTTAGCATACTAACTTGAATTGGAATACCAACCTGCACTGGGGTAACATACCATCCTGTGTTGGATTACCAACATCTGTTGGGGTAGATCTCACTATTAAGGATTTCATCACTTCCCTCTACTGGGGAACATATCACTTCCCGCTACTGGGGAACACATCACTTCTCACGATTAGAGAAATTTTTTTGGACCACTCCAAGCTTGTCCCTGACAGAAGCTTGGTCAATCATATCTACTACCTATTCGTTGGTAGCAATATACTGGAGAAAGTGTCTCGTCATAGTCTTATCCCTCTTGCTGGGAGAATCCTTTGGACACAAATCATGCTTTGTACATCTCTAAGCTATTTATATGCAACATGATTGATCTTGTAGGTCAAATTGGTAGTCACCATTGACTTCCCTTCTGGTCTCGGAACCAAGGAAAAGATATATATCCCAGTCAATCTGAGTAGCTTCCTCCTCAGTCACTGTAGAAAATTCTACTATAGCAAGGGAATCTTCACATAAGATTTCATATCTCCTTGAAGCCTCTAAAGCTTCGATCTAGCCTTCTCAACCCATGGCATCTGTCTGTCAGTTCCATAAGACGTCTCTCTCTTTCATCTGAATATAAAAGTCTTGGAGTCACCATTCTCCCTTTGAATCTTGGCTCCCTCTGAGTCTGTATAATCTTTGGAGCCATCTTCTCCTCAAGATATGTCTCATCAATGTTGCATCCTGCAAAGTTTCATGGGACCATGCTAGTCTCTTCTTGGTTACTGCAACGATTCTAGGTAGGCCCCTTTGGCTCTACTAACTCTTCTTGATGTTCTGAAGAGTGATTAACTATACTAGAGGGATTTGTTCGGTCATATTTGGAGCCTTCTGCTCTTTACAATCAATCTCCATATGAGATATTATGTATCTCACAAAATTACCCTTCTTCATCTTCTTCTTCTCTGGTACATGGATGTATACAATCGTGTATACAACTTCTTATCTGGATAGTCTGCTCCATGTCTCAAGCTAGAGACCATCTAATATGTTTTCACCTGCAACCGTCATTATAGATTCCCTTAGATTTATCACCTGTGACCTTCCTAGAACAAGGGAAACAAAGGGAAAAATAGTAGACATGAATAATACTCTTATAATAATAAAAACAAGAATGAGAACAATAATCACAATAGCTCCTTCTCAAAGCTATTGCTTGTGACCTGTCTGGAACAAGAGCCAAAATAAAAATATAATAATAAGAAATAGGAAAAACACTCATATAGTGTTGTGATCAATCATTCCTCCATGAAATTTATAAAATAACCTGCCCGAGACAAGAGCAACAAGAGAAAAAAGTATAATAGCATTTTCATAAGAACATATCTATGTCAACAAGAATAAAAGACAATATCATGGTAATCATCATATTATTACCAATGTGACCTTCCTCGAAGCAAAACATGAAGTATCTCCTAAAGGATATGTTAGTTCATCTTGCAAGAATAATAGTACTCACATGTTTCCAAGTATTCATTGTATCTAGCAGTAATGGAACCTTTCAAGGATTGCTGTCACAACTAGTAATGTAACAATTATAAAACTTGATATGTGAAAATTGAAAACTTATTAATTTAATAGATCAAACCCAGAACCTGGAGTCTTATCTTCAATAACGAGTGTTGTTTATTTTCTTCCAAGTCTCCTTCACTCAAGATGACAATTATTCTCTTCAACTTGTCCCCTGTACTTAAGACAATATGCTTTCTTGACAGAAATCCGAGTTAGAGAATATAATGCAAATAAACTCTAAAATCTCAACCTTAATCAATATAATACTTTGACTAAAGTTAGTTTCTAACTTTAACTTTTAACAAAGGTTAGTGTGATAATGACAACTTCAATAGATCAAAATACAACTAGATGCTCATAAGATCACAATAAATCCATAACAACTAGAGGCATACAAAAACAATCAAACCTAGAGTGCATTGTTCCTCTGAATGTGATGGATCTACGATTGTTTCTTGGATAAGAGATCACATCTCCTTAAAACTTCAAAGGTGCTCCAACTTGTAATATAAAGGTAGTTGGAGATGTGCCAGGGTAAGGCACACTAGGACAACCAAAAATTAGTCCCAACACTTCAAAAAAACTTTCATTGCAACTGGTACTGCAACTGGTGTTGGCACTACAACTGATGCTGCAACTGGCACTACAAATGGTGCTACAACTGGCACTGCAACTGGTGATTCAACTAGCATGAAGCAACTGGCATGAAGGAACTCACATTATAAACCTAGGATTTTATGAGGAAACCCTAATTTCTCAACTTCAGAAATTTGCAGATCTAATTCGGGGAAGAGATGTGCCCTACTTAGGCGACCTTCTTAGTGAGTTCAATAAGTGCTCAATGAGCTTGACAATGGGCGAAACTGAGGATCTTCCTTCTAGCAGTTAGACGGTTACGAAGGAAACCATCTTTGATTCCATGTTGAAATTTCGGTATGCTCGTTTAACCATAGACAATGTCACATCATTGTCACCCAACCATAGGCATTCACATATGCCACCCCTGAGCACACTAACCTTTACTTAGAATAATTTCGACAAACCTACTTCAGAACCAACAGATAAACTATAGCTGCTAACTACAACAAAAACTCAAGACAAGTAGAGCGCTCCTTCTCCAAGGGTAGCACACAAGAGAGAGAGAGTCTCCATATCCATAGAATAAGTGTCGTACACAACTGCAGCATTTGCAACTACACTACTCTCTCAACCTTGCGAAATACTTAGAAATAATATCACCAAAATCACCAACAAGAATATTACCAAGATTTTCACCAAGAACCACCAAGAGAATCACCAAGAATATCATTCAATAACACTAGAGAGAGACCAAGACCAAGAGATGAAGATGAAATTGCAACTCTCCACAAGAATTGCGCTCTAACTGGGTATCCAAATGAGATAAAAATTACTCTATTTATATTAAACTGTCTAGTGACTTTTCTGGCTGGGCTGACCTGAGTTTCTGGTAATTATATTTTCTGTTTATCTTTTTCGTGTGGAGCTGACTTGTATTTATGGAAGATAATATGATAATATTATTTATTTTGCTAGGTTGACTTGTCTTCTAGGGTTTCCACACATATTTTTAATGGTTCAATTGCTTCCATACTATTCTATTCTAAGTTATAGGTTACATGTGGAGGTTAATACCTCCCACAACTACCAAAACATCAACTTTTTCCCCAGCTGATTTTCAAGTTTCTGGTGGACAACTACAGATCGCTTCTTTCAATGTAGAGGAGGTTAGGTGCCTCTCACTATTAGTGACGACCATAAAACACTTTACCAATGATGGGAAACATATTAGTTTACCTCTTTTGTATTATGTTGATTTGTTGGTACAGAGGCCACATTGTGTTAGATGGTTTGCCATTTTTTTGTGGAAGTTTTGTATAGTGCTAGAAAGATGTTGTGCTATGAAACATGGGAGGTTGAACTTCCTTTTTTCTTTAGAGTTGTTTTGCTTATTTTTTGATATGTTTCCAGATATGAGGCCTATTTTTTTCCATCAGCTTTCTAGGTCGATGACTCATGTGTGGATGCACATGTGGGGGGAGATGATGCCTAAGAGGGGCCAGTAGGAGTTTCCGACCAATATTTCCTCAGATGCACTTGGGCTACTAGCCAGTGAGACATATCACATGTTCGTCATGGTTTTGTGTCCTTACGTGGGTTTGGATTGGTGAGGATGTCTGAACATCCTCTTCACACTAGATGAGACACCATATGATAGAGTTAATATTAGTGTTTTGTTTGAATTAATCTAGTTTCATTTTATTGTCTTACTTAGTTAGAATAAAATTGTTTCTAACACGTTCTTTAACTTGTTTTATTAAATTCTTTAATGGAATTGTGTACTATATATTTTGCAGATATTGACACTTTCATTGGTGACATTCCTCCTCCCCAATAGATGACGATGAGGAGATGATGCCTGAGATGGCACCTTTTTCCATTCGTTTGGAGAAGTTCCCCTTCTCTTTTGTCTTCATCCCTTTCATCATCCCAAATCACTGCATCTAGTGTGTTGTTGATTTGCTTGATGTAATCATTGGAATAATAGAAAGAGTCATATGATATGTACCCCTCTTCCATATACCCCTCTAGTTTTTCCCTTTGTTGAAAAAATTCTTTCAATTTCTTCATGTACCTCTCTAATAGGAACATCCAGCGACAAGAGACCACTCCAACTAATTCAACCTCATCTACTAGGTGAATTATAAGAAGAACCTGCAAGTCCATGAAACTTGTCGGTAGTTCCTTATGAAACATACAAACAATCCCAACTATCTCTTGACGCCACCATGGAATGCTATCCATATGAATCTCCTTTGATGTGATCCAACGTACAAATGTAGATAATTTAGATATGGCATGTCGTAGGTTCTGGGGGAATTCATGGTTCACACACCCACACATGAGCAGAGGATAATGACACTACAAAGTAAACACATACACAATTAATTATGTTTTATCCCATGGCATGAATTTATAAAAAAATACTAAAATCATGTTTTTGACATATAGACTTTTAGAATGTTAAAATGGTCATGTGATTTTAACCCCAACAAATGGTCTTCCATAATGAAGCTACGCCGTAGTGAAGACCCATATAAAGAAGATACCTTCACACCCAATATGACTTCCTTTTCCAAAGAACGATCAAATTTCTTCAATATCCATGAGACATCACCTTGATTGAAAGACCAAGAGGGACCAACCTCTCCTCTACTTTATTTTCTTGGCCAATGTTTCTTTTGACTTTTTGAAGAAATAAGATCTCTCCTAACAACCAATGTGTCTCTTTATTTTGATGATATGTGCCTTCATAAAGAAGATGCTTTTTTTTTTTTAAATATATGCATGGGATCTAGTAAGTGGGCAATCTGAAGATGCTCCCAATATGGGAGCTCATAAAAGACAGATTTCATTTTCATCCCAATGGGAAATTTCTAAACATAGGTGTAGAATAATTTTGGATCATCGAACATAGGCTCCTCATTTGAATAGAACATTTATGTAATATCCTTCTCCTTCTCTCTCTCATATTCTCTAAGCCATTCTGTTGGTGTCATTATTACATGCCTTTGGGTTCTCTTTGGTTTACCATTGAAATCATATGTTTCTCTTATGTAAGGGTGTTGTTCTGGGAGGAATTCCCTGGAGCAGTCGTACACTAGATTTTGTAGGTGGTTGGACCACCTAGCCTTCAGAGAAGGTCCACAACATTTACATCCATGATATCCTTTTGTTATAAGATCTACAAAATTATTAATGTATACAGAGCATGTTAGCGTTGAATATCAAAACAATCGCAACACATTAAATATGCCAAAAAATATTGTTACGTACATAAAAAAATCAATAAACATGTAATTTACCAGAGCAAACTCCTAAACCTGGATAATCATGTGTGGTGTAAGCACATATGCCATACAACGTAAAACTCCTCTTTGTTGCGATGGGTCTTGATACATCATGTACATGTATTCCTTCCCATAATTCCTTCAATTCATCTACCAATAGTTGTAGGTAGACATCAATATTCTTCACTTGTCTTCTACCAGGGACTATAAGAGTCAACATAAGATGTTCATTCTTTACAGACAACCATGGGGGGATATTATTATTGATCACTACTACAGGCCAAATAGAATATTTGGTGTTTTGGAGGGAATATGGATTGACGCCATCCATGAATATGCTGAGTCATAGAATTCGTACTTCATCCTTGAATTTTTCGGGCCATGTATTCTCTATATGCTTCATGGCTATTGAATTTGTTGGGATTCACATAACTACTGACTCACTTTTATGCGAGGCATGCCATCCCTGCAACATAGCTAATTCTTTGCAACGAAAGAGCATTTGAATCCTTGGGATTATAGGCATGTGCTTCAATATATTATGAGGAGGACCATGTGATTTACCCTTCTTATTTGATTTATGATATTTGTCATGCCCACATTTCAAACATATCTCTTTGTCTGCATATTTTCCTTTATATAGAATATAATCATTCAAATATGCATGATACGATATGTATTCAACACCCAATATTTTCAACATATGCTTTTCCTCTTTGCAACTACCGGGAAAGACATTATCACTCGAAGGGAAATTATCTTTGAATAACCCGTAGTTAGCGGGCAATATAAATGTACAATGTCATTTAAAGTTCATAAAATCGATTGTTTTTAATGTTGATTGTGTGACAAGATTTCTCAAATTATAAAGGACTTAATGATGGTCAATTACCTCAATATTGCCTAGAAACATGTGTTTGCGATGCCAACATTTTCTTTCAAGTTGTACAATAACATTGTTGTCCCCATTTGGGTAGAGTTTGACCAGCTAGGTCCAAAGAGAGGGGTGGTGGAAGCAAATTTCAGAGTTTCAAATAAGGTATCAATGATATGAGCATCATCCCCTTGCTCATCATTCTGGAATGCATATAACAACATTGTCTCCATGGCAGTTGTATCTCGTAAATAATCATCCATACCAACCTCTATTTCATTGACTCCATTGCCAACTTGTGAAGAACTACTATTGTTGTTGTCATTCATAACTGGTGAATCTGGACATAGTGGGAATTGAATAGGTGGTTGATTCAACCATTCTTGGTATGATTCCTCTTTGAGTTGTTCTCTTATTGCAACATTCTCTCGATTTGACATTGTAGTGAGGTGCAATGGAAGATGATAGGTAGGTCGCCCATCATCAGAATCCTAATTTCAAAAATATTGAACATTAGTACATTGATGATATTAGTAATCACAATGAAATTGGTTTGTTCCAATCACATTATAACCAACATTAATAATTACCGTCGCTGACCTAGGATTACAGCTGGAAGATGGCATGCTATTATTGACAATGTAAAGCAATTGTCTATTTTCATCTACCAACTGCTTGTGGTATGTTGCTCCTAATAAGAGCTTCCGACGTTTTTGAATTGGTGGAATATTATCTGTACTTGAACTCGATTCTGAATTAGGATCCTGCAAATTTGGATACTTTTTTATTCAGATTGACAAGGATCAAAAAAAAAAATTCAATTAGATAATCAAAATATAAATAAAATCTGAACTTACTGGAGATGGAAAGGGAGAACTCTGTGACGAACTTTGAGCAATATGGAACAGGCTAGAATTTGAAGAATTGACCATTTGATATTATAATATTTTCTCTCCGCATTTGAGCAAAATCAACAATAAATTTTTAAGAATAAGACGACTTTAAGCGAAAAATGTATACTATGGAGTACTGCAAGTCACGTGGATGCATCCTAAAAGATAATTTAAGATGAATATACTATTTTGTGTGCAAATACAAATTCAGATAACTTTGAAAGCATAACAGTGCACTTATTTAAACAACACGCACCGATGCGTATATAACACTATAAAGCACCGGGGTATTTATTTACGACTCACACTGGTTCGTAAATAAATATATATATTTTTTATCCGATATCAGTGCTCCAAAACTTTTAGGCGCACTGGTGCATTTTATACGAAAAAACACCGGTGTGTTATATTAATAGATGCACCGGGGTTTCAAAAAACTTTAAAAAAATGCGACTTTGTTTTTTTACAATTGAAAAATGACCAGGAATTTAAAATCTAATTTCATAAAGTCATTTAAATAGTAAAAATCTATCCACAGTTTCATTATTTTACCAAAATTTACAGTGGAGAGATTTGCAAGAGTGCCATACCGCAGAGCACTGTGGAGTAGGAGAATACTTTGGAACAACATCATTATTTAAAAGATCAGAATTTGAAGGTTATGGTGATTCATTTAAAACCCCTTTCATAAAATATTTCTTGGGTATTAAGCCATTCAATATTTTAATATTTTGTCAACATTTACAGGGGATAGATTTGTAAGAGAGATATATAGGGGAGTACTGTGGATCAACAAATCAATACTTTGGAACACGAGACTTATTCAGAAGATCAGAATTTGAAGGGTACGATGATTCATTCAAAACCCTTTTGGAGCAACAAAATTATTCAGAAAATCATAATTTGAAGGGTTTTGCGATTCACTCAAAACCCTCCATAGTAAAAATTTTAAATTTTAATGTTAATTTTAATAATATTTATTTTATAATTTGTATCTCTATTTAGATTTAATTAAAAATTTGAAAAGAAATAAAAAAATTCCATACTTACCTTAAACCCTTGCTTCTTCTTGCTTATGTTACTGCGAAATTTCACCTTAGGGTTCAACTCCCTCTATCACTTCATAATTACAACTTTTCATTTTAGGCATTTTAGATTTAATGAATTTATGTTTCCATATAAAAGGCATTTGACATGTGATGCATCAGATCCAAAACCTGTCGACCTTGTCACATTTTTTTTTAAATGGTTTTGGGTAATCGGTGCGCCTGATTGAATCTAACACACTGGTGCACTTTCGGATAAAACACACTGGTAATGCTACAACATAATTAAAAAAATTCGTTCATCAATGTGTAATTTTATTTGTTCACGGTATTTATTTTTATTTTTATTTTTATTTTTTTTTCTATTGGGGCGGTGCTGATAACGATACATATCACACTATTGTAATTTAAAGTTAAAAAAAAAAATCTATTTTTGATATCCGTGCGTTTCATATATGGAACACACCGATGCTTTTATATTATGAAAGTGCACCAGAAACGTTTTTTTTGCAGAAAATTATGTGATTTATTTATAAAATATATTTAATAGCTTGTGTATTGGATGATACATGATATATATTGATAAAAAAATGTGTGAGAATAGTTCAAGTAGCAAAACTTCTGATCGACACAATGATAACACATCCAAAAAGGCAAAAAGGACAAGTTCTTTGTAAATTCTATACACAATTAATATGTTAAAAAGACAAGTTCTTTGTAAATTCTATACAAAATTAATATGTTTGAACTATATGTAAATTTAACTAATATGTATTGGTTAGTGTGTGTCATGCAGAGCCATAAAATGAGGAAGGTCAATAAGATTTTTTGTGATCTAAGTGTAGAAGAGCGTAAAATCTTGATGGAAAAATTGCAAAAGGAAGAATCAAGTGAATGAAAAAATTCTATTCAATATGAGTTCTTTTTTGAATTTTTATTAATAATATAGTTAAAAATATTTTATAACATGTTTCAAACAATTTATTAATTTACATATGTTTAATGTCCTACATGGACCAACAACAAAGGAACATAATGTCATCCTAAGAAAAAATAAATTATAGAAGATGTAAATGATGATGAATTGGTCCTTAGCTAATATGGCGTGGTGCTGGAGGTTAATGAAAGGGGAGGAAATTTTACAAAACTACGAGGGATATAGTGGAATGAACGTATAGACGTACTTTCCACTTACAATACATAAATCAATCCAATGTTTCCAAGAACCAGGTTATATCTAAACTACATGAAGCGTTTCCAGAGCAATGGTCAATGAGACTTGTTAGACTTGCAATATCAAAAACATACAACAACAAAAAATAATCATTCAAAACGTAATATTCGTAAAAATGATTTTCTAGAATATGTATATATTACTACAAACCATTCCTTTATTAATATCAATTTTGTTATATTTAGTTTTCATATATCAGTATAAAAATAATTTATAGTTATGTTACTTTTTTCAGGAAGATTATGAAAATCTCAAAGGATCAACGAGCTGATATCCAAAATATGCCAATAGGAATTTTGAAAAAAGTGTACAAGGAGATGGTAAAAGAAATGGACATAATTGCATCGCAGGAGGAACCATCTCAACAACAATGCACTTCAAATGTATGAAATCATTGAAATTTTCTATTAGGTACATATAAATAAATAATTTAGCATTAAGTATTAATTTTCAAGTATTTTCTTGCAAAAAAAAAACCAAAATGGAACCCATTCAACACATAAAACATGACGACAAGGAAGAAAAGGGTTGATAGCAAATTTTGTGAGTAATTGTTATTTCCTTATAACATTAACTTAAGATTTCATTTTTGTATATTTTAATTTGTTTTACAACAACCATCCTTGAATGTCTTCAAACAGGTGCTAACATACAAAGAAGAGCCACCACAAGAATTGACTGACATTGGGTTAAGTAAGGGTTGTGAGTATATGTTAGCATATAAAAAATTAATTGTGGAATTTGTAAGTATCTTATGTTGTTTTACTTTTCTCATTTCATAATTAATGGAACAAAAAAATTATTTTATATTAAATCTATGATTTATTATGGGGTATAAAACTTGCATAAAACAAAGTATGAAAATGTGCCAATAGAAGAGTTGTTGACATAAGGCATGAGATTTGGTATTGAAAAAATGTGTATCATTCAGGACTCAATTCTTGCTATGGTATGTCGCTTTTCAATTTACATTCATGTATATTATTTATTTCAATTTTCATTATTCTCACCAATGTAGATACATTCACTACACTTTATTTTTATTTTTATGGACATAATCATTTGAAGAAGAGGAAAACAATTGAGACAACCAACAAAAGATTCGACCAAATAACCCAAGTCATGGAAGTAGCTCGAGCACTGACAACCGTTCTAGTGAATAATGATGATCAATATATTTGGATATCAATGCAAGCTGTTGTATTTTTTGAAATAATTGTCTGTGAAAATTAGAAATTTTGTTTAATGTAATGGACATAGTGTCCCAATTGAAAGACAAGGGGTTACCAATAAGTGTTGACCAATTTTGTATGACAAACAACTTATTATTCATATATAATAAAATATATTTTATTTTATTCTATTGTGTTGTCCAATGTTGCTATGAAATGTTACATCATTGATTAAATAGATGGATGATTAAATATTATAATGATGAGATGTGAAATTTGACGATATAATAAATTAATTCAAATATCATACAAATGCACTGATAAAAATTTAATTTATATGAATACTATTAGACGATATATGTCAATTTTTTGATGAACAATGGAATTAAAAAATAACAATAATTGTGCACTATCACATGTCAGTGTTTCTAAAAAGAGAAAATGACAACCGATGTGTTTAATGATAAACAACACCGATGCGTTTCAAGATAAAACGCATTGGTTCCGTAATTAAATTCGCACCTGTGTTGATATACAATGAACCAACACCGATCTTAATGCTATTTTAACCAACAATTATAATAATAAAAAACCTTATCGATGAATTTAATTAATAAACAAACCGATTCTTCTATATCACACTTCCGCCTCGGTGAATTCTAAATATCATGCACTGGTAGGGTTTGTTTTTTAACACACTGGTTATGTTATCATAGATTCGTCCGATGCCTTATTCTTATTAAGGCACCGATGCGTTATTACTTATAGAGCACCGATGCCCCAATCATTTTTGGACAACCCTAGTGCTTTCTTGTAAATGTAAGCACCGATGCTTTAAGTTAAATAACACATTGGTGCTTGGTATCATAGATTCGACCAGTGCATTGCTTTTATTAAAGCACTGATACGTTATTTTGTATAAACGCAACGATGCCCCAATATTTTAGGACTTTCCTGGTGCTTTTGGTGTAATGTAGGCATCGATGCATTATGTTTGGGAACACACCGGTGCATATAGAGCATGAAGTGCATCGAATAGAAAATTATCTGCTACAACCTCTGCCTGACCAGTTTTTTTAAGTTATAATGAAGTTCCGTTATAATCTCCACAAAAACATCCGCTACCAAAAAAAAAAGTTTCCGTGGAGGTTTTTTTGACATTTTTTTCCAATTTTGTAACACTAAAAACCTCTGCTAGAGGGTCTTTTCCTTGTAGTACAAACCCTGAGGAAAACCCTCGAGTACTTTCCCTCATTTCGAGGATAGTGCCCAGGGTAAACCCTAGATTCTTCAGGGCACAAAGTTGATCGACAACGAGGCTCAAATCCATTAGAACAATATATTCGATATGAGCTCAACATGTCACTTGTGGGAATTGAACTTGGGTGGGGAGGATAACAATCATTCCTCCCAACCACCCAAACTAAACCCAATTGAATCCAATATTTTTATCATGATACCCCTCTAAAAGAAATAATTAAAGGCTCAAGTATGTAGAGTCACAAGAAAGTAAATAACTGCCAAGAAAGGAAAATAAATATGTAATTGTATTATAGAAGACAAACTATAGTCATAAATCACTACAACCCAATTTGAAAAAATTAAGGGAAGGTGATGCCTCTTCATGATATCATAGTTTTGAGTTCAAAATAAATTCAAATTTAAACACTTATATAACAATTGCAATTTAAAACAAAGAATAGATCTTAAAAAAACACATCAAATTCACCGAAAGAGATGCATGAAGATAGACTATAAAGTCTATTTTGAAAAGAAAACCAATACAAACAAGTTCTCACACTATTTCATGTACCAAAGATGCTAACTCCTTCTAATTCAACCCATGGGAGAACTACTATACATTGCATAATTCAAACAAATCTCAGAAACATTTTAGGTTACAATATATTAATTTGGAAAAGTAAAATAACAAGTGAAATTGAGTTAAATAGTGTAAGTAAATGTGGATTTTTAATGATGGAATTGATGCAGTGATAATGTAATATTTTCCTCAAGAGAAAATTAATTTCATATGTGAAGTTCAATATTCATGGTACGTTAACTACGTCAACTAGTAATACACTAAATCCTTCATATAATGTGTTCATATATACACATTTTTTTATTTAAAGATTATACAACCATCTAGATTTTTTTATCGGTGGATGTTCCATATAGCACTATATCTTAAATACCTTTCAGTTTTATACATTTAATGCAATGAGACACATTTCATGCATAACTTTATATGAATGTATAGCATACCTATGGAGTAATTATTATAATCTAAAATCATCGCCAACTTAGTTAATGATTATTGGAAAATTATTTTAAATATATCTATTATTATTAAAGTTACAAACAACATTGTGAATTCTTGACTCATTAATTCCTTATTAATGTTTTTTTTTTTAAATAAAAAGGCAGATCCTATTATATTATAGCTTCAGAAAAAGAGTTTTCATGACACATAGACGCCAGCTGTTCTGCCTGTGTAGGAAACCAGGACAACTGGTTTTCCCTCAGTAGCATGCAAAAAACAAGGAAATTGTTGCACCACCTTGCCCGTAGGAAACCAGGGAGTGTATTCATGATTAACAACATTCTAGTGCTATCCAAGCTATTAACTAGAGAGCTACAGTCCTGGTAAACGACTACAAAAGACAAATAGAAAAACATGCAGACAGAAAGACCTATTGTCCGGCGGTCTCGTGAGCGTCCTTCGCTTCTCCCTCGCTGGCTGGAATGACATACGACTGTGCACAAGTTGGGCATTGGCGCTTAGGGGTGGCGTTGGAATAGGCCACATAGAGCATGTCCAGGCGTTGGCTAACGCACACTGCTCTGAAAATCTGATCGTCGACCAGGCTTCGTACCTCAAATATTAGCTGTAGATGCTCCGGGTGCAGGAGGGGTGGTGAGGCCGGCTTCTGCGGCTTGTCGTCCGTTTCCAGTCGTCCCAACGGTTCCTTGTTTGCTTGCAATTCTGTGGTGTCTTCCTATGGCTCCTCCTCGATCAAACAGGGTGCTGCGTAGGGGCCTGAGGTGTTTTTTGAGCGGAGCGGTGCCTCTGAGTCAAAAAAACAAGTCGGGGGGTCCCAATTGTCGGGGAGAGTGAACATCTTGCTCTCCGAGAAGTCCGGTGGGAGCTCAATGCTCAGATATTCTTCCACAAGGGTTCTGAGGGGTGAGCTCGCTGCTATAATCGCCCGATGTCGCCTCTGCCTGGCT
This sequence comes from Picea engelmannii, assembly GCA_009831015.1. Taxonomy (NCBI): domain Eukaryota; kingdom Viridiplantae; phylum Streptophyta; class Pinopsida; order Pinales; family Pinaceae; genus Picea; species Picea engelmannii. The sequence goes on along the minus strand of ML793279.1, from coordinate 3,609 downwards.
ATGGTCACAACTCATTTGAAATTTCGGTGTCTCTTCCTTCTGGAGTCGGTTGCATACTAGCCGGCTCCCCTATGGGGCCTCCCTCTCACCCTTGGCATGGCAAGAGAAAAGTTCAGTGCCAACACGCCGAAAACGCTGCTGTAACCCCGCTGCTCGGGAGGCTTCGGGGGCACATTAGAACTTTTGGTAAGGCAGGTAGGGGAATAAATCGTGGTTAGAGCCATTAAAGCCCATAGCTTAATGCTTTGGCTAACCGGACTGTGGTCTCTCATGCAAGGCCTCATCGAAGAACAGAGGTGGACAGAGAAAGTGCGCTTCATAAATTGCAGAATGTGCGGTGAGAGCCGATATAAATGGCCTCCCTCACCTCATCGCCATGTACCTCGCCCTTACCATGTGTCACCCCATCCGGGGCTGGGAAGTCTTTGCTGGCCAGGAGCTTGCAACGATTGTAGAGAACGGAGAATTCAGTGCTTCTAGCTTCCCAAATTATTTGTTCCTTTTCCCTATTTACGCCCTCATTTTCCAGGTGATCAGCCACTGCATTTGCCTCCCTTTTGACGTGGGAGGGGATGACACTGATATTGTGCCTAAGTAAGGTTTTGAAATCTTCTAGCAATCTTGCGAGGCACCAGCTGGGAGATTTTTTTTGTGGGTGACCCCCATGCAGGATCTTAGTGATTAGCTGGATGACAATTTGTGAATCCCCTTCTAGGATGATTTTGTGAATGGCCAGGGCTATCGCCTGTTGGAGGCCCTGTAGTGGGCCCGTTAGTTCTGCTACATTGTTTGTGGTCTCTCCAAAATATCTTGCAGTCAATGTTAGTATTTCCCCTATGGAGATCCTGATTACAACTCTGTATCTTGTAGGTCCAGGATTACCTTTTGAAGCTCCATCGAAGTTAATTTTTATGAATCGATTGGGTGGGGGGGTCTAGATGGTTGGGCTGGGGAAGCAATTCTTGGGAGGTCTGGTGGCCGCTGAGTCTTTTAGGTTGAGTTGCCAACTTTGGAGGGTTAGTGCCTCCTCCCGGTTGCAGTCCTTGTCCCGTGGTTGCCAGTGCTTACTTCTAATTGTTTCTTTGATGAGTCTGGTAGTTCTGTCCCAGGTTGCCTCTGCAGGGGAGTTCTTGGAGTGGAAGATGCATTTGTTCTGCTCCTTCCATATCTGCCATAGAATGAAGCCTGGGAGTAGTAGCCAGATGTGGTTCAGAATGGGATTGTTGTAGGTGATTGAGTCCCAATTTTCAATAATGTCCCTGATACTGCCTCTGTTTTGATTAGATCTGCGCATGATTTGCGCCCCCTGGTCCCAGACTGTTTGACTGTAGCGGAATCCGTTGAAGAGATGCTCTTTGGTTTCTTCTTGGGATTGACATAAAACACACATGGATGGCCCAATGAATCCCCACTTCCTGAGATTGTCCCAAGTTAGAATTCTATTGTGGATGATTAGCCAGAGGAAGGTGGATACCTTAGGCCAGAGCGCTTTGCTCCAGATCTTGCTCCAGATGTTATCCACTTGCTGATTGTGGTGGTTGCAATGTATGCTATAGGATTCCTTTAACGAGAAGTTTCCTGAAGCTGAGTGTCCCCACCTGAGGATATCGGGCCCCTCCCTCCTGGGGATTTTCCTGCGTCCAGCCTCCTGATGCCAGGCAGTTAAGTTTAAATTAGGGGGGGTTCCTAGCTCGTGGTTGGAGGATTTCCATTGTCGCCAGGTCTGCCCCGCCCCCGTGGCTTTCCAGAGATCCTGTACCTTCAGCGTAGGGGTTTGATTGAGGGATAGGTGGAGGGGTGCGAGTTCTGCTAGGTCCTTTAGAGGTTTGAGTTGTTGCCACGAGTCTTGCGAGAACCTTGCACTGTCTCCGTTGCGTATTTCCCAGAAGGCGTGTTTCTGTATCATGTCTTTGTTTTTCCAGGATGTGTTCCAGATGTTCGAGCCCTGGATTTTAATATTATGTCTGATTAGCTGATCTGGCGGCATGGCGGGAGCATATTTGTTCTTCCAGATTTGTGCCCATAATGTGTCTGGTGTCTTCATCCACCTCCACCATATCTTGGATCCCATTATCTGGTTGAGCTTCTCTGGATCCTATAGCCCTAGGCCTCCCCTGCTTTTCGGTGTGCATACCTTATCCCAACACACCAGGGCCCATTTATTCTTGGCTTGCAGACCTTGCCAAAGGAAGTTCCTTTGGATGTTTCCGATCGCTCTGATGATGTGCTTGGGAGAAGCTAAAACAGTGAAGAGGTAGGTGGGTAAGGTTTGGAGGACTGATTTTAACAGGATTAATCTGGCTGCAATGTTTAAAGGCCTGAAGGTCCAGTTGGCTAGTCTATTGGAGATGGAGATGAGGAGGCTTTCCCAGGAGATGGACTTGGTTGGCGCTCCAGTGAGAGGAATACCCAATTAATTGGATGGAAGGGAGCTCCTGGGGATGCCCAGGATTTTGGAAATATGCAGCTGGACTGCAACGAGGGTGTTGAAGAAGAAAAGCTTGGATTTATCTAGGTTTAGAGTCATGCCCGAGGCAACAATGAAGTCAGAGAGGATGGAATTGAGTTTGTGGGATTTGCGTGCCGTAGGTGAGTTCATGAGTAGGGTATCATCGACAAATTGGCTATGCGAGGGGGCAGGCCTAATATTGTGCAAGGGTAGACCTGTGAGGGCAGCTTCTAGTACCGCTGATTTAATGTAGCAACCCAAGCCCTCCGCCATTAGAACAAAAAGAAAAGGTGAGAGCGGGTCCCCTTGTCTTATGCCTCTAGATGCCGAGAAGGGGCACGAGGGGACTCCATTGACTAGGATTGAGAAGAACGCCAAGGAGGTGAGGTTCAAAATCCAGTTTACCCAATCATGATCAAAGCCAAAGGAATCGAGGATAACTCTGAGGTACTGCCAACTGGCTTTGTCAAAAGCCTTTGATAGATCGAGTGTAATTAACATACCTGGGGTTTTTGTTGTCTTGAGAGAGCTGACCACCTCATTTTCCAGTATGACGCTGTCCATGATCTGTCTCCCTTCTACATATCCAACTTGTTCCTTGGAGATGACAAATGGCAGAATTGGCTTGAGTCGATTTGCAATCACCTTGGTAATAATCTTGTAGATGACGTTGCATAAGGCAATGGGTCTGAACTGTTTGGGGTTCGTGACTCTTTCTTCCTTTGGGATGAGAGTGAGGAAGGTGGCATTGAAGGCTTGGAGCACTTGTCCCGACGATATGGATTCTTCAATGACCTCCCATACATCCTTACCTATGATATCCCAACAGTGGTGGAAGAAATCTGCAGTAAAACCATCGGGACCTGGGGCTTTTCCTGGGGGCATATCTTTTACAGCTTGGTCCACCTCTTCCTTAGATATTGGCCTTTTGAGAGCTGCGTTTTTTTCTGGTGTAATTAGCTTGGGGATGTGGCTGGTGACTCGGGTGATTGCTTCACCTCTGTCCACTTTGCTTTCCGTGAGGAGGGTCTGGTAGTATCTGTTGAGCTCCTCTTCAATGTGTGCATGTTCCCTTATCAGTTGACCCTGCTCATCTTCCAGGTGTGTTATTCTATTAATGTGTCTCCGGTGTATCATAGTTCTGTGGAAGAATTTGGTGT
>ML793278.1:501596-523448 GCA_009831015.1 Picea engelmannii | reverse complement strand
AAAAATTGTGAAATGGACTAAAAATTCCAATGCCAAATCCACAAATTTGACTCTTGAATCCACAAAATCCCAATGGCAAACTCCTCCTTGGCTGGTTGAATGGCTTGGCTCTCCTCCTTGGCTAAATGCACAAATAAAACACTAAAACCCCCTCACGGATTCCTTAAACCCGCAGGCTTCTTAAAATTTTAAGACGGGTGATTTTTTCCCATCGACCCACGATTTTTTGCCGATTTTTTCCAAAAAATCGCCAAAAACTCGGTCGATTTTTTTAGTGATTTTTTCCTTAAAAATCAGCCCAAGATGATGCTCACACCTGCCACCAGGCTCATAAATGACTCCAAAATGAAAACCCTAGCTCTGGATGACATCTAGGGTCATGATGGTGATGTCCAGGGCCAACGTCCATGTGGAAGAGAAAGGTCCCACTTGGTCTAGGTCTACTAGAGTGCCTCCAAAGGCAACACCCTTCTTTTTCCCGGTGCAAATCTTCAATTTCTTCTTACCCCTGGTTGGGGTTGCAACATCTATCTGTGGGCTTTAAGACCCCATGAAGGTACGAGCTAATCATTCCCTCATGTGTACCTATCCATCGGGAAAGGTCCTGCAACAACAACAAGTACACCCTCTAGGGGTTCATAAGTCACAGGGATCATAGCATGTAAATCACATCCAATAATTAAATTACCCAAACATGTGCATCAAACCCCCCTTAACCTGGACAAATGCTCAAAGATGTTATGCAATTTGACAAGTTAGGTTTGGAGAAGGTCTCATGGCATCCTATTGGGATAATCTCTCTTAAGTTTGGGGTGTTTCCTAGGTGGGATCTAATCCAATTCATGTAAGTGTATGAGGTGCCATGGGTTAAGTATTTGGGCATGGGGTGCATGTAATAATAGGAAAATGTAAAGCCTTACCTGTTGGCTCCTTTGTAGACGACGAGTTGTACCTTGTCATTAATGTAATTATTTCCTAGCCCATTCATTGTCTTTTATTCTTAGCTTTAGTTCTTTTGATCTTTTGTTTTTGTGCTTCAAGGGAAAAGTTGAGGGCCACTGTCCTGTCTTGATGAACAAAGGTGACAATGTTATCCACAAACATTTCATGGAAATGAGAAGGATCGCTTGTGATGATACCCCCCTTCTCTTGGCGATGCGACCAAGAGCCACTACCCTGGTTTGGTGACCAGATAAGTGGTAGTGCCATACCGCTACATGCACATGGTCATAATATGTTGGATCGTGATGAGACCTCCTATCCATCAACTAGTACTTTGAGTGTTTATGTATCTAATGGGTCCCCTTTTCTTACTGAGAAGATTTTCACCGTTTTCTCGGGGATCCTTGGGCGAAGCATCTCAAAGGTTTCAACATTGGATTTTAACTCTTTCCAGCTACTTTTACTCTCTGGGCCTTTAGCCCCTTCTTCCCAAGAGGTAAGGTACAACCCTTCCTAGCATAGCCAATCCCAATGCCCAAACAAGGATAGGGGAGATGGAAGGAATAAATATGGAAAGTGGTAAGTATGGAGGGACAGACAATGACTTTTCACAGATCCACCTAGTGGCAACCCATCGTAAAGGGAAATCAACTTACTAGGGCACCATGCCACCCCTCCAGGTATGAATGAGGAAAAGAGCATAATTTCCAAGAAAACGTCATGAAATGAAGAAATATTCGATACAACATATTCAAGTACTTCAAAAATCAGAGTGATACATACCATGATACCCGAACTCATTACCTCATGGAGCAAGACCAACCACTACTTAAAGACTAGGCTGGTGGGATGGATATTGTTGTTGGTGATAAGTGGATTGCACTAAAGAAAAGAGGGGCCCTCTGGGGCCATGCTCATATTGTATGCCTCTCGGTACTCCATGTCTAGGACCGGTGGGCCTCGAGACGTGATCTCCTTAGTTATCCCTAGGGTAGGGTGATCCAGATTATTTTTGGCACGAAATGAGAGCGGAGATATAATAAAGCAATGTACATAGATATCTCGAATATCCAATAATGTAACAAAAATGTATTAGAGATGAAAACATAAACATAGAGATACAGTAATACACAATTTTCTATTAATGAGTGAAAATGTACAAAGACTGTAAAAATACAGAGTGAAAGACTCGCTAGAATGGTGGCAGCTTATCTTTGAGAAGCGATGTGTCTGATACTCACATCCGCAAGAAGATGATTTTACAATGAGGCTCCAAAGGCCTTTTTATCATATAAAGAAAATCCAAAACCCTAACCCTGGAAGATGAAAAGCCAACAATTTTTTGGACCCTGTTTTGGGTAGTTTGGTGTATCAACTTCCCGGGGGCGTAACTTTGGCATACGATCTTCGTTTGGGGTGCACGATAGATCATTGGAAAGGTATCATCGAGGAGATTCATTTTGGGGGTTAAATCAAAGCCTTTGGCTATCATTGAGAAGCTCGATCCTGAAAAACCTTCATTTAAGCCCTCAAAATGGCCCCGAAAGTTAAAAACTGCTAAAAATAGTAAATTACCAAAATTGTCAGAAAACTATTTTGATCCAGTTGGAAAAGGTGGGTGGCCACTAATATCGACCTGGATCAATCCTCCCTCCTTAGGAAGAAATGGTCTCCATTGCGTTGAGTGCCCGAGGGAAAGGGAAAAGTGTTTGCTAAATCTCATCTTGATGAGTTGCTTGTCTTGTTGGAGAAGTTGTGATGCTTAGCTTGTTGAAGGTTACATGAGATCACTGTTACATGAGATCACCAGTATGGTTACATGAGATCACCAGTATGGTTACATGAGATCACTGTGTGCAAAAAGAATCATTTCCCTTTGTTGCAATCTTGTCGATCTACTTATGTTGGATAGAAGGTGCTTGTACCGAGGCTACAGTGGTTGCAATGTCCTTTTGTGCACCTTTTGAACAGATTGTGAAGAAGCTGAATTTTGTAGTATGAGATACTACCTTACGACACTGTTTAGGTGGGACAATAGTTGGAACTACCTATGGTATTCTGTAGAGAAGACCCCCCAAAATAACAATGACACTACATGGTCGAGACTCATAAACAACATGGCGCTTCCACATATATGGTTGGCCCAAGAGAAAATCACATACATCCAATGGGGAAACATCATATAATACCACATCTTTGAAGGGTTGGATGTTGTATGAAAATCGACACTACTGGATCACACGAAGATCTCGTCCTTGGCGAAGCCACCCGAATTTGTATGGTTGCGGGTGTGGTGTTGTCGACAATCCCAACTGTTTGATGGCCTCTGTTGAGATGAGGTTCTTTTGGCTTCCACTATAAACAATAAAATGCAGTGGGGTCCCCTTCACCCACATCTGTGAATAAAAAAAGTGCTCCCCCTCTTCAGGATTTGTTGGTTCTTCCAGTGGAATTGTTGTGGTTGCAACAATAGCAGCGGGGTATGCGTCGATGATCTATCTTCTATCAGTATTTTCTGAATCATATTCTGAATCAGGGTTCGGTTCCTTGTATTTGATCTTAGCCACCAATGACTATTTTGAGCGACATTCATCGGTGTTGTGCCAGGGGCTTTTGTGGAAATCACACCATTTTCCGGTGTCCTTTTTCGTCTTTCCGTGACCCTTCTTTTCTGGTGGCTTGGATTGGTTTTTAGGAGGCTATTTGTTAGGGCCGTATTTATCATACTTTTGTTGTTTCAGATTTGTAAACCTGAAATCCCTCTTGTTCTGGTACTTAATTTATGCTCGATTTTAACAACATATCGATAAGCAACACAAAGTGATGAGATGTCCAAAAAATACATTTCAATTTGGATGTATTTGTGTAGAGCCCCATGATATTGTAGAACCAAATGTCGCTAGGAGTCTTTGATACCTGACTTAGTGCGCAAGGTATGGAAGGTATTGGTGGAATCTGAAACTACTTGGCCCCTCTCTTGCCGCAGTGTGGTCCATCTCATGTACCGGTCCTCATAGTTTCCAACAGGGTAATATTGTTCCTTTACCGCATCCACAAAAAAATCCCAAGTGGGCTCAACCCCATATATTCTAGACTCCTCTATGGAACTTTTCTCCCAGTAAGTTTCCCACCAATGTTTGACATGGGGGAGAGCCTTAGGGAGTGCGAAGGTGATATTTTCCTTGTAGGAGAAATTATGAATAGAGAAATAACCTTCTAGTAGATTTAACCATTTTTCTAGGGAATCCGCATCTATCCATCCTTCAAATATGGGAATATCAAAATTAACTTGTACCTTGAAAGACGAGGTGCCTCCAAAGTGGTCGCTTGATGAAGACGCCCCTGTTGTTATCGACAGGCATTGAAGGATGCAGGAAAAATTCTCCATCATTTCGTTCCTCTGTCGCGTGAGAGCTTGCTTGAGCAACAAATTAATAGAATCATCTGCTCTGTCATTTTTCTTTTCTTCCACCATGGAGGGTTTCTTGGGCATGTGAGAATGATTGTCCTCAAGAGAGACAAGCTTGAGGCCCAACTTGTTATACTCGAACCTCTTCRGGGACATGCACTGAAAAATGATCAAGAGCATCCTKCTCTGTTACCACTAATCCGGATTATTTTCGGCACGAAATGAGARMAGAGATACAATAAAGTAATGTACAGAGATATCTCGGATATCCAATAATATAACATAAATGTATCAGAGATGCAACCATAAACACAGAGATATAGTAATACACAATTTTCTATTAATGAGCGAAAATGTACAAAGACTGTAAAAATACAGAGTGAAAGACTCGCTAGAATGGTGGCAGTTTATCTCTGTGAAGAGATGTGTCTGCTACTCGCATTCGCAAGAAGATGATTTTACAATGAGGCTCCAAAGGCCTTTTTATCATAAATAAAATCCAAAACCCTAACCCCGAAAGATGAAAAGCCAACAGTTTTGTGGACCCCGTTTTGGGTAGTTTGGTGTATCAACTTCCTAGGGGCGTAACTTTGGCATATGATCTCCATTTGGGGCACACGATAGCTCGTTGGAAAGGTATCGTCGAGGATATTCAATTTGGGGGCTAAATTAGAGCCTTGCCTGTAATTTACAAGTTTGATCCTGAAAAACCTTCATTTAGGCCCTCAAAATGGCCCTGAAAGTTAAAAACTGCTAAAAATAGTAAATTACCAAAATTGCCAAAAAACTATTTTGAGCCAGTTGGAAAAGGTGGGTGGCCACCGATATCCACTTGGATCAATCCTCCCTCCTTAGGAAGAAATGGTCTCCATTGCGTTGAGTGCCCGAGGGAGAGAGAAAAGTTTGTTGAATCTACATCTTGATGAGCTGCTTGCCTTGTTGGAGAAGTTGTGTTGCTTAGCTTGTTGAAGGTTGTCACGAAACTGTGGCTGGAAGGGTTGGACCTTTTTAACCAGTTTGTTTACATGAGATCACTGTGTGCAAAAAGAATCATTTCCCTTTGTTACAGTCTTGTCGATCTGCTTCTATTGGTTAGAAAGTGCTTGTACTGAGCCTGCAGTGGTTGTAGTGTCCTTTTGTGCACCTTTTGACCAGATTGTGAAGAAGCTGAATTTTGTAGTATGAGATGCTACCTTGTAACACTATTTAGGTGGGACAATAGTTGGAAATACCTCTAGTATTATGTAGAGATGACCCCCCAAAGAAACAATGACACTATGGGGTTGAGACTCATAAATAACATGGCGCTTCCACATATATGGTTGGCCCAAGAGAACATCACATACATCCAGTGAGAAAACATCACATAATACCTCATCCTTGAAGGGTTGGATGTCGTATGACAATCAACACTACTGGCTGGCACGAGGATCTCGTCCCTGGCAAAGCCACCTGAAGTTGTATGGTTGTGGGTGTGGTGTTGTCGACAATCCAAACTATTTAACGACCTCTGCTGAGATGAGGTTCTTCTGGCTTCCACTATCAACAATAAAATGCAGCGGGGTCCCCTTCACCCACATTTGTGATTGAAAAAGGTGCTCCCCCTCTTTGGGATCCATTGGTTCTTCCGGTTGAATTGTTGCAGTTGCGACAATAGCAGTGGGGTCTACGTTGATGATCTGTCTTCTATCAGTATTTTCTTAATCAAATTCCGAATCAGGGTTTGGCTCCTCGTCTTTGATCTTGGCCACCAATGACTTTTTTGAGTGACATTCATCGGTGTTGTGCTAGGGGATTTTGTGGAAATCGCACCATTTTCCTGTGTCCTTCTTTGTCTTTTAGTGACCTTTATTTTCCTGTGGCTTGGAATGGTTTTCGGGAGGCTATTTGTTAGGGTCGTTTTTATCATACTTTCGTTGTTGCGTATTTGTAGACCTGAAATACCACTTGTTCTGGTGCTTAAATTTCTGCTCGATTTTAACAACATATCGATAAGCAACATCGAGTGATGAGATGTCCAGAAAATCCATTTCAATTTGGATGTATCTGTGTAGAGCCCCACGATATTTCAGAGAGAAATGTCGCTCATAGTCTTTGATACCCAGCTTGGTGCGCAAGGTATGAAAGGTATTGGTGAACTCCAGAACTTCTTGACCCCTCTCTTGCCGCAGTGTGGTACATCTCATGTACTGGTCCTCATAGTTTCCAACAGGGTAATATTGTTCCTTTATCGCATCCACAAAAAAATCCCAAGTGGGCTCGACCCCATATATTCCAGACTCCTATGTGGAAATTTTATCTCAGTAAGTTTCCCACCAATGTTTGACATGGGGGAGAGCCTTAAGGAGTGCGAAGGTGATCTTTTCCCTGTCGGAGAAATTATGAACAAAGAAATAACCTTCTAGCAGATTTAACCATTTTTCTAGGGAATCTGCATCTATGTGTCCTTCAAATATGGGAATATAAAAATTAAATTGTAACTTGAAAGGCGAGGTGCCTTCAAAGTGGTCGCTTGATGAAGACACCCCTGTTGTTATCGTTAGGCGTTGAAGGATGTGGGAAAAATCCTCCATCATTTCATCCCCCTGTCACGTGAGACCTTGCTTGAGCAACAGATTAATAGAATCGTCTTCTCTGTCATTTTTATTTTCTTCCGCCATGGAGTGTTTATTGGGCGTGCAAGAGAAATTTTCCTCAAGAGAGACAAGATCGAGACTCAACTTTCTATACTCGGACCTCGTCGAGGACATGCACTGAAAAAACGATCAAGAGCAGTCTGGTCTGATACCATTGATCTGAATTATTTTCGACACGAAATGAGAGCGGATATTTAATAAAGAAATGTACAAAGATATCTCGGAAATCCAATAATATAACATAAATGTATCAGAGATGCAACCATAAACATAGAGATATAGTAATACACAATTTTCTATTAATGAGAGAAAGTGTACAAAGACTGTAAAAATACAGAGTGAAAGACTCGTTAGAATGATGGAAGCTTATCTGTGAGAAGAGATGTGTCCACTACTTGCATTCACAAGAAGATGATTTTACAATGAGGCTCCAAAGGCCTTTTTATCATAAATAAAATCCAAAACCCTAACCCCAAAAGATGAAAAGCCAAAAGTTTTATGGACCCCTGTTTTGGGTAGTTTGGTGTATCAACTTCCGGGGGGCGTAACTTTGGCATGCGAACTCTGTTTGGGGTACACGATAGATCGTTGGAAAGGTATCGTTGAGGAGATTCATTTTGGGGGCTCCTCAAAGCCTTTGGCTATCATTGAGAAGCTTGATCCCAAAAATCTTTCATTTAGGCCCTCAAAATGGCCCCGGAAGTTAAAAACTGCTAAAAATAGTAAATTACTAAAATTGGCAGAAAACTGTTTTGAGCCAGTTGGAAAAGGTGGGTGACCATCGATATCCACCTGGATCATAGGGGATAACATATGGCTCCAAATCGGAGACATGTGCTCACCGTAGAGTGCATGAGAACCTCAACATCTCTGGTATGACCTGTGCATGCTAAATCTCAACAAAGAATATCAATAATCCCTAGGGTGGTGATATCACCCCTTGTTCATATATGATATAATAAAATAAAGATCATCTCTAATCTAGCATGTGATCATGAGCATACATATATACATAATGAAAGAATACAATATGAAAATGAAACTACAACTATGCTAACATGATATGCAGATGGTGTGTATAATCAATGAAAAAATTCTTGCGTATCCTAAATTACATGTACTTACCTTTGAAGTCAAGTCTATGCCTCGTGATGGGGTTTGAAGACGCATCCACTAACCGGTAATGGACGTTTTCTCCCTTCTAGTGTAGATAAGTAGTAGGAATCATTGACTAACTTCATTATGATCTTGAAGGGTCCAAGCCAAAACTTTGTGTATCCCTTAATGTTGTTAGGCTCCCCCATCTTTGTATCCCACTCTAAAACCAGATCTCCTTTCTTGTAGTCTCCTCCTTGGGAATTAACTGCTTCTTTTATTTCAGTGTATTGTGTTGAGGGAGGGGGGTGGGGTTTTGTAGTAAGTACATCTTCTTGGTTTGGCTCAGTCAACAAATGTTCATCATCCCCCTTCCATTTGACGAAGCCAACTCCTCTCCCTCTAAACCTTATCAGATCATCAATTTCATCCTCTTGTGTAGAATAATAGTCATCCCAGTCTTTAGAGAGGTTAGAGGCATCGTAAGGATAATCACTTCAACTTGTATCTCTTTGTCACTCCATAACGATGGGGTAGGATTATACCAAAGCACTATCCCTTATGTATGTTTTGTGCAAATGTAACGTCTCATCATTACCTTGTGTAATGTTGTCCTTGTGATTGCTAGGAGGATTATGGTCACCCTTTCCCTTGGTCCATGTCATCTCATTAATATTTTCTTCTTCTACCAAGGAAAGAGTGGTCCAGTCTTGAAATAAGCAGGGATATACAAAGTTGTAGTTACTATGTCCATGATTACACCTTTCAATGTGTTCCATCCTCTTTGGCTTATTATGCAAAGTGATACAATCTTGGTCCCTTTAGGGGGAATGACTAACTTAATCTCATTGTTTACCTCTAGTATCTCTAGGAAATCATGTTCTTCTTCATCCATGTTTTCTTCATTGAGCCATAAGATATCATCTTGGTTGTGAGGAAAATTGACCTAGGAAATGGGATCACACCATTTGAGATTTTCTTCAATATGGAAAACATCATCTTGTGCCTCCTTGATGCTTGTAGGGAATTGGTTCCTGAGGAGGGATTGGAAGTTTCCTTCGAAAGAATTGAAGTATTTTCCAAGAATAGCGCTTTCTGGTATAAATTCGGAATTAATTCGACTAAGTAAGGTATTAAACTTGTCATTAAATTCCCTAATAGTTTCATTATTTAGTTTGTAAATTTTGAGATATTGCGAATAAAGGGAGGCCATATCTTCCATCATACTCCATCTTTGCAGGAAAACTTGTTCTAAATCTTCCCAGTTTGTGAGGCTTTTACTTGGGAAGTTAATGCTCCATTTTCTTGCATCTCCAATAAGTGAAGCAAGGAAAAGTTTCGTGAATGTGTCAAGATGTTCTTTCCCATACTGATGGAAGTCATAGCTCTCAAAAAATTTGGTCCAATGTGTGTTACCAAAAGCCCCATCCTCTCCGAAAAACTTGGGTATCCATGAATCAACATCTTTAGGGAGATCATGTAATCCCCCTTTGATATTGTCCAAGTCCAAAGGGTCAAAGAGTTCTTCGGGGGCCCATTTAGGATGGGCCATGGGAATAATAAGAACAACATGACAAAAATGTGTGTATTGACATCCACTACGATTCGTCATCAGTGGAGTTGTTAAACAATATCCTTGAAATTATGAAAGGGATGAGGGGATCACCCTCAGTGGAGTCACCAGGTAATATTTCTGAAATGAAGGCTTTGGGTAAAGGCTTACTAAAAAAGTGTCGTTCGAGGAAGATTGACTCAGTGTTCCCCGACAACGACTCACAAAATGTTATCGCACAATCTGTACTTTCCCAAAGCCCAAGGAAAGTGAGGTAAGATTGGTGTAACAAGGGGGTAACCTATCATTGTCACCTTAATAGAAATCCCCTTTATGTTTAGGAGTATGTTATGATTACCCCAAGGGAGACGTCCCTAATGACCTAAAGGGGTGATGAAGCTAAAACAAGGATGCAAGAATACCCCCCCTCTCAGTGGTCACTCAAGTCAAAAGGTCTTTGTGTCTTAAGAGATGAAGCAAATGTAAATGGATGAATTGTACCTGCCCAAAATAAGACAACAAGACAAAATATGTCAGTTTCAATTACAAAATGATGTTAGTGCTTCAATAAGACAATGAACCTTTGAAATATATATTGGTTGATATTAAATTGCAGCAACATGAAAGTTTACAACAACAATAAGTATTTTTTAATATCTGCAAGAAATATGCTTCTAAATTGCTTGAAAACACAATGAAAAGGTATATTTTATTAGGCAGAATGATAATTCGTTGTCACAAGCTAACTTAGAAATGTTTAGCTAGCATTAAATGTAATTTATGCAGAAAATTTGTTGCATTAAGATGGTTGTAACATTGATCTATAACAACAACAAGTAAATTATTTATCTAGGCTAGGTTAGAGTTAGTTTTAGTTAGTGAAAGCTAGAAGGTTCAAGGATTGAGTGTTGGTTTGATCTCTTTACAAAAGGAGTGTAAGGACTAGTGCCTTTAAAGGGTTATGGAGTCAAGAGTTCAACAAACATTCATTTGGAGTAAACAACAAAATGATTATGTTATCTAAGTAAAAGATGAATCTTAGAAGAGTAGTAACTTAAGTCTTCTTTGAGATTCAACCTTTGGGGAGATGAGCTACTAGAGAGTAGGCACTTCTAGGCCCTAGCGATTTTCCTCCTTCTTAGATAGTTGAAGAAATATTTAAATCCAATAACAATTGATCAAAACCTATAAAGAGCTAGCACTTTAGGGCTTTAGAGGTTTGTCAATATAAACCAATTAGGCTAAGTCTAGCAAATACAAAGTGAAGAAATAGTAACTTAAGTTCTTCACTTCTAGGGTTTATCAAGCATGAACTTTCAAAATATTTATCATGAGAAAGAAAATATACCATAACCATTCAAAAGTAATGACAAAAGGCAGATTTACTTACTTCACCAAGAATAATCATGCATGAAAACACTAGATTACCAACCGACTTCACCAAAATTGATCCAAGTTGCAAGTAGAAGACTCCAAAAGAGAGGTGCACATCACAATTTCCACCAATAAACCCTAAGTAGGGCGCAAATTTCAGTCCTCTTCCTCTTGTGTGAGGAGTTGTGATGTAAAAATGAGAGTACTTTATGTTTATTTATACAAAATTTTGACCTTTAATTAATTTTTAGGTCAAAATAAGGTCGACCTGGACATTTTATAATAAAATTCAAATTTGACATAATTCAAATTAATTTGAATCTAAAGACACCTCGAAGGGTGATTTCATGCCCTTCTAGGGTGACGTTGAGGCGCATAGGTGTAACGTTGAGCTAGAAATGTGGGGCGCTTGGCCTCCAGAAGCCCCAGATGATGTGCACATGTGCCACCAAGCTCCAAAATGCCTCCAAATTGAAAACCCTAGCTCTGGATGACATTAAATGTCATGATGGTGACGTTGAGGGCCCTCAAGGGCCAACGTCCATGTGGAAGAGAAAGGTCCCCTTGGGTCTAGGTATGCCAAGGTGCCTCCAAAGGCAACACCCTTCTTTTTCTCGGTGGAAATATTCAATCTCTTCTTACTCTGGCTGGGGTTGCAACATCCATCTGTGGGCTTTAAGCCCCCATGAAGGTTTGAGATAATCATTCCCTCATGTGTACCTATCCATTGGGAAAGGTCTTGCAACAACAATAAGTACGCCCTCCAGGGGTTCATAAGTCACAAGGATAGTAGCATGTAAATCACATCCAATAATTAAATTACCCAAACATGTGCATCAAACCCCCCTTAACCCATAAAAATGCTCAAAGACATTATGTAATTTGACAAGTTAGGATTGGAGAAGGTCTCAGGGCATCCTATTGGGATAATATCCCTTAAGCTTGGGGTGTTTCCTAGGTGGGATCTAATCCAAGTCATGTAAGTGTATGAGGTGGCATGGGGTCATTATTTGGGCATGGGGTGCATGTAATAACAGGGAAATGTAAAGCCTTACCTGTGGGTGTCTTTGTAGAGGGCGAGCTGCACCTTGTCATTAATGAAATTATTTCCTATCCCATTCATTGCATTTTATTCTTAGCTTTAGTTATTTTGATCTTTTTCTTTTGTGCTTCAAGGTAAAACCTTAGGGCCACTATCTTGGCTTGATGACCAGAGGTCATAGCGTTATCCACAAACATTTCAGGGAAATGTGAAGGTTGGCTCGTGATGAGACCCCCTTTCTCTTGGCAATGCCACCAAGAGCCACTACCCTGGTTTGGTGACCATATAGGTAGTAGTGTCATACCGCTACATGCCCATGGTCATAATAGGTCGACTCGTGATGAGACGTCATATCCATCAACTAGTACCTTGAGTATTTATGTATCTTATGGGTCCCCTTTTCTTACTGAGAATATTTTCACTACTTTCTTTGAGATCCTTGGGATTAGTATCTCTAAGGTTTCAACATTGGATTTTAACTCTTGCCAGCTACTTTTACCCTCTGGGCCTTTATCCCCTTCTTCCCACAAGGTAAGGTACAACCCTTCCTAGTGTAGCCAATCCTAATGTCCAAAAAAGGATAGGAGAGATGGAAGGAATAAAGATGGAAAGTGGTAAGTATGGAGTGACGGACAATGACTTTTCACAGATACACCCAGTGGAAACCCATCCTAAAAGGAAATCAAATTACTAGGGAACCATGTCACCCCTCCAGGTATGAATGAGGGAAAGAGCATAATTTCCAAGCATACATCATGAAATGAAGAAGGATTTGATACAACATATTCAAGTGCTTCAAAAATCAGAGTGATACATACCATAATACCCAGACTCATTACCTCATGGAGAAAGACCCACCGCTAATTCAGGACCAGGCTGGTGGGATGGATACTATTGTTGGTGATAAGTGGACTACATTAAAGAAAAGAGGGGCTCGAGACTAGAATGCTCAAGTCATGTGCCTATCGGTACTCCATGTCTAGGACATGTGGGCCTTGAGATGTGATCTCCTTAGTTATCCCTAGGGTAGGGGATAACATATGGCTCCAACTCGAGGACATGTGCTCACCGTAGAGCACATGAGAACCTCATCATCTCTAGTATGACTTGTGCCTTCTAAATCTCAACAAAGGATATTAGTAATCCCTAGGGTGGTTATATCATCCCTGGTTCACATATGCTATAATAAAATAAAGAGCATCTCTAGTCTAGCGTGTGATCATGAGCATACATATATACATAATGAAAGAATACAATATGAAAATGCAACTACAACTATGCTAACATGATATGTTGATGGTATGTACAATGGATGAAAAAATTCCTACCTATCCTATATTACTTGTACTTACCTTTGAATTCAAGTATATGCCCCGTGATGGGGCTTGAGAAGGCATCCACTAACTAGTAATGGACGTTTTCTCCCTTCTAGTGTGATGGAATTTATTTTGATATTGAAGGGTCCAAGCCAAAACTTTATGCATCCCTTAATGTCGTTAGGCTCCCCCATCTTTGTATCCCACTCTAAAACCAAATCTCCTTGCTTGTAGTCCCCTCCTTGGGAATCAACTGCTTCTTGTATTCCGGTGTATTGTGTTGAGGGAGGAGGGTGGGGTGGGGTTCTATAGTAAGTACATATTCTTGGTTTGGCTCAGTCAACAAATGTTCATCATCCCCCTTCCATTTGATGAAGCCAACACCTCTCCCTCTAAACCTTATCAGATCGTCAATTTCATCCTCTTGTATAGAAGAATAGTCATCCCAGTCTTCAGAGAGGTTAGAGGCATCGTCAGGATAATCACCTCAACTTGTATCTCTCTGTCGCTCCATAACGATGGGGTAGGATTCTACCAAAGCACTACCCATTATGTATGTTTCATGCAAATATAATGTCTCTTCATTACCTTGTGTAATGTTGTCCTTGTGATTGCTAGGAGGATTCTAGTCACCCTTTCCCTTGGTCCATGTTATCTCATTGATATTTTCTTCTTCTACGAAGGGAAGAGCGGTCCAGTCTTTAAATAAGAAGGGATCTACAGAGTTGTTTTTACTATGTCCATGATTACACCTTTCAATGTGTTCCATCGTCTTTGGCTTATTATGCAAAGTGATACAATCTTGGTCCCCAACGGGGATAGTTGCGTAGGACAAGTCCATCTGCAGAATTTTGCCTAAAGTAGCAAACCATTCCCTAGATAATATCATTCCCCAAATGTCAGGTATGTCAACAACAATAATGTCCATTATGATGGGGAAATCAGGGTATTCAACAAGGTGGACTTATAGACCTTCCATCATTCCGTAGACATTGATTCCATTGACTAAAATATACAGACGTTGGCATAAGGCCATGTAACTTCCAACCCTAATTGGTTCATAACCTTCAAACTCATCATATTGACAGATGAATTTGAGTCAAGCATGAAGTTGTGAAGACATAGGTCATCTATTAGCAAGGAAGTGAGAAAGGGTGCTTGTTCATTTTGCTCAAAATGACCAGTTTGTAATATTGTGGAAGTTTCTTCAAACAATTGTTGGTCATCTGGGGTTCGTTTTGTCAAAGAAGGGATTTCCAACATTCCACGAATCCTTTTGACCTTTTGTAAGATATAACCGATACTAGTGCTTAGGTCAATCTTATCATTGCAAGGTTTTGGGTAAGGTTGGGGTAGATCCCTAGAAGACACCTAGGGCTCTTCAAGCTTTACCCTTGATTCCTCACTTGTTTGGCTCAAACACCCAATCCTAGGCTTCCTCATGTCTTGATTTCCTTGGATTTTCTTTGGCGTGAACAAGGTAAAGATGGAATATACATAATTAGGTTTCTCATGAGTAGCCTTCGGGTGATCATGCTCAAAATGGGAGTCTTTGCACAATAAGGACTCAGGATCATCTTCTTGCCTCACAACATTATGTAGATCCGAGGTGTTTGGAAAAAAATGTTCTTTTGGAGCATGAGGTTTTATTGTCTGACTATTATTTTGAGGAAGTCTACATAGAAGGAGGCTTTTGGGCTCGTGATAGTGCCCTTTCCAAATTAGTGATTTTTTCAAAGGTACCTAGATCCTTAGAGGGTTCATGTTGTTTTGAAAAAATTAAGGCATCTTTCATATTTGAGAACCCATTCTTCCAAGTACCAGTCCCTTTAGGGGGAATGACTAACTTAATCTCATTGTTTACCTCTACTATCTATGGGAAATAATGTTCTTCTTCTTCCATGTTTTCCTCATTGATCCATAAGATATCATCTTGATTGTGAGGAAAATTGAGCTGGGAAATGGAATCACACCATTTGAGATTTTCTTCAATCCGACAAGCACCATCTTGTGCCTTCTTGAGGATTGTAGGGAATCTATTCTCGAGGAGGGATTGGAATTTTCCTTCGAAAGAATTGAAGTATTTCTCAAGAATAGTGCTTTCTAGTAGAAAGTCGGAATCAATTCGGCCAAGTAAGGTATTAAACTTGTCATTAAATTCCCTAACAATTTCATCGTTTTGTTTGTAAATTTTGAGATATTGCGAATAAAGGGAGGCCATATCTTCCATCATACCCCATATTTGCAGGAAAACTTGTTCTAAATCTTCACAGGTTGTGAGACTTTTGCTTGGGAGGTTAATGCTCCATTTTCTAGCATCTCCAGTAAGTGAGGCAAGGAAAATTTTCACGAATGTGTCAGGATGTTCTTTCCAAGATTGATGGAAATCATAGCTCTCACAAAATTTGGTCCAATGTGTTACCAAAAGTCCCAACCTCTCCAAAAAACATGGGTATCCATGAATCAACATCTTTAGGGAGATCATGTAATCCCCCTTTGATATTGGCCAATTCCAAAGGGTCGAAGAGTTCTTCAAGGGCCCATTTAGAAGTGGCCATGGGAATAATAGGAACTACATGACAATAAGGTGTGTATTGACATCTGCTATGAGTCGTCATCAGTGGAATCACCAAACAATCTCCTTGATATTAGCAAAGGGATTAGGGGATCACCCTTAGTGGAGTCACCAGGTAAGCTTTGTGAAATGAAGGCTTTGGGTAAAGGCTTACCGAAAAAGTGTCATTCGAGGAAGATTGACTCAGTGTTGCCCAACAACGGCGCCAAAAGTGTTATCGCACAATCTGTACTTGCCCAAATACCAAGGCAAGTGAACCAATATTGGCGTAGAAAGGGGGTGACCTATCACTGTCACCTTAATAGGTAACCCCTTTCTATTTAGGAGTAAGTTAGGATTACCCCAAGGGAGACGTCCCCAGTGACCTAAAGGGGTGATGAGTCTAAAGCAAGGATGCAAGAATACCCCCCCTCTCACTGGTCACTCAAGTCAAAAGGTCTTTGTGTCTTAAGAGATGAAGCAACTGTACTAAATGGATGAATTGTACCTTCCCAGAACAAGACAACATGACAAAATATGGAATTTACAATTACAAAATGATGTTAGGGCTTCAATAAGACAATGAACCTTTGAAATATATGTTGGCCGATATTAAATTGCAGCAACATGAAATTTTACAACAACAATAAGTATTTTGTAGTAGCTGCAACAAATATGCTTCTAAATTGCTTGAAAAAACAATGAAAAGGTATCTTTTATTAGGCATAATGATAATTAGTTGTCAAAAGATAACTTAGAAGTGTTTATCTAGAATTAAATGTAATTTATGCAGAACATTTGTTGCATTAAGATGGTTGTAACAATGATCTATAACAACAACAAGTAAATTAGTTATCTAGGCTAGATTAGAGTTAGTGAAAGCTAGAAGGTTCAAGGATTGAGTGTTGGTTTGATATCTCTACAAAAGGAGTGTAAGGACTAGTGCCTTTAAACGGTTATGGAGTCAAGAGTTCAACAAACATTCATTTGGAGTAAACAACAAAATGATTATGTTATCTAAGTAAAAGATGAATATTAGAAGAGTAGTAAGTTAAGTCTTCTTTGAGATTCAACCTTTGGGGAGGTGAGCTACTAGAGATTAGGCACTTCTAGGCCCTCGTGGTTTTCCTCCTTCTTAGATAGTTGAAGAAATATTTAAATGAAATAACAATTGATCAAAACGTCTAAAGAGCTACCACTTTAGGGCTTTAGAGGCTTCCAATTAGGCTAAGTCTAGCAAATACAAAGTGAAGAAGTAGTAACTTAAGTTCTTCGTTTCTAGGGTTTATCAAGAATGCAATTTCATAATGTTTATCATGAGAAAGAAAATATACCATAACCATTCAAAAGTAATGACAAAAGTATATTTACTTACTTCACCAAGAATAATCATGCATGAAAACACTATATTACCAATTGACTTCACCAAAATTGATCCAAGTTGCAAGTAGAAGACTCCAAAAGAGAGGTGGGCATCACAATTTCAACCAATAAACCCTAAGTAGGGAACATATTTTAGTCCTCTTCCTCTTGTGTGAGGATTTGTGATGTAAAAATGAGAGTACTTTATGTTTATCTATACAAAATTTTGACCTTTAATTAATTTTCAGGTCAAAATAAGGCTGACTTGGCCATTTTACATTAAAATTCAAATTTGACATAATTAAAATTAATTTGCATCTAAAGACACCTCCAAGGGTGACATCATGCCCTTCGAGGGTGACGTTGAGGCCCATAGGTGGAACATTGAGCTAGAAATATGGGACACTTGGCCTCTAGAAGCCCCAGATGATGCCCACACGTGCCACCATGCTCATAAATGCTTCCAAAATGAAAACCCTAGCTCTGGATGACGTTTAGGGTCATGATGGTGACATCCAGGGCCCTCAAGGGCCAATGTCCATGTGGAAGAGCAAGGTCCCCCTGGGTCTAGGTCTACGAGGGTGCCTCCAAAGGAGACATCCTTCTTTTTCCCGGTGCAAATCTTCAATTTATTCTTACCCTTGGTTGGGGTTGCAACATCCATCTGTGGGATTTAAGCCCCCATGAAGGTCTGAGCTAATAATTTCCTCATGTGTACCTGTCCACTAGGCAAGGTCCTGCAAAAACAACAAGTACGCCCTCCAGGGGTTCATAATTCATAGGGATCATAGCATGTAAATCACATCCAATAATTAAATTACCCAAACATGTGCATCAAACCCCCCTTAACTCAGACAAATGCTCAAAGACATTATGGAATCTGAAAAGTTAGTTTTGGAGAAGGTCTCAGGGTGTCCTATTGGGCTAATCTCCCTTAAGTTCGGGGTGTTTTCCTGGTGGGATCCAATCCAAGTCATGTAGGTGTATGAGGTGGCATGGGGTAAGTATTTGGGAATGGGGTGCATGTAATAATAGGGAAATGTAAAGCCTTACCTGTGGGTGCCTTTGTAGAGGGTGAGTTGCACCTTGTCATTAATGCAATTATTTCCTAGACCATTCATTTCCTTTTATTCTTAGCTTTAGTTCTTTTGATCTTTTGCTTTTGTGCTTCAAGGGGAAAGTTGAGGGCCACTGTCTTGGCTTGATGACCAAAGGTGACAACGTTATCCACAAACATTTCACTGAAATGAGAAGGTTGGCTTGTGATGAGACCCCCTTTCTCTTGGAAATGCCACCAAGAGACACTACCCTAGTTTGGTGACCAGATGGGTGGTAGTATCATACTACTACATGCCCATTGTCATAATAGGTCGACTCGTGATGAGACATAATATCCATCAACTAGTACCTTGAGTGTTTATGTATCTTATGGGTCCCCTTTTCTTACTGAGAATATTTTCATTTCTTTCTCGGGAATCCATGGGAAAAACATCTCAAAGGTTTCAACATTGGATTTTAACTCTTGCGAGCTACTTTTACCCTCTAGGCCTTTAGCCCCTTCTTCCCACAAGGTAAGTTACAAACCTTCCTAGCATATCCAATCCCAATGCCCAAATAAGGATAGGGGAGATGGAAGGAATACAGATGGGATGTGGTAAGTATGGAGGGACAGATGATCCAGTGGCAACGCCCCATCCTAAATGGAAAAGGATTTGATACAACATATTCAAGTGCTTCAAAAATCAGAGTGATACATACCATGATACCTAGACTCATTACCTCATGGAGAAAGACCCACCGCTACTTTAGGAACAGGCTAGTGGGATGGATACTACTGTTGGTGATAAGTGGACTGCACTGAGGAAAAGAGGGGTCCTCCGGGGCCATGCTCAAGTCGTATGCCTCTCGGTACTCTAGGTCTAGGACCTGTGGGCCTCGAGACGTGATCTCCTTAGTTATCCCTAGGGTGGGGGATAACATGATGCCTTAAAGTTATAATACATACAAGCAAGAGAAGACAAGAGATCACACAACAAGGAGTATAAGGAGTTCTACAATTGTGCCAACTTTAGGGTTGGGCACAATGGAATGACTTGTACTGCCTTGGTGAGACAGAGAGTGGAACAAGAATTGTAGGAAACAACCCTATGGAAGCTTCTTGGGGTTGGTTTATACAAGTTTGTCGGGTAGTTTGTTATGAAGATTATTTTCCTTGGTTTATTTGTACTTCTGTAATTGGATTGCATGCAGTTGGCTGCAACACCCGCATTGTGTCATGTAAACACTCTGTATAATAAAGTGTTCAGGCACTTGGCTTGAGTCCCGACCATCGTACTTGTGTTGTGTATTGTGGATGATTTATTGTATATTGGATGTTTGTGTTCCTTGCATACTATTAAATTGGATAAATGTTGTATCGAATAACTGTTTTAAGGTTGTGGTTGGACGCATGCCTATGTTCTTGTTGGATGAACTAAGTGTGTTAGACTTGGTTGGGCATCTAACTTGTCAAAGAATAAGGAAAAGTTATGGGTAGACATTACATGAAGAGGTGTATTCTGGTTGTAGTGGGTGTAGGTTGGTCAAGCCACTACGACTAAATCAAGGCATTGTCACACAATTGTAGTGTGAAAATCCCAATCCCTAGGTGACTAAAGTCCTTATGATCTCAGTCAAACAAGTAGATTGTTGAATATAATTAATTCATAAATAGATTTAAAACCATAGCATTAATCACACAATAGATGGAAATCAAATGGTGGAAACATAAAAAATTTCACACATACATAGGTAATTACTCTTTCAAGACTAGCTTTTCATTCCTTTGAAAAAACTTACAAGGAAACCTCCACAAGCTACTTAAAACTGGTAGCTACATGATTATGGAAATCACCTTGAACTTGTTGACTCGAAGTCTTGTCATCAGTTATAAAATCCTGTAAATGATTGCAAGGCCTATTTAAGTATACTATGATATAATATTAATAGGTGGGGTCCCAATAAGAAAATACATGAATGTTTATTTTCAATCATTTCCCTCAGTATACATACATGTCTGCTTAGATGATATGATGATAAAGGTTCAAAAGTTATGACGATTCTTGGCATAGGTTGATACACTTTAGTTTAATGCATAGTAGTGATGGTTGCTTCTAGTTTTTTTTTTCTTTTTGTTGACATAACACTCGTGAAACAAGAAAATTATGTGATCTACACTATTCTTGGTTGCACATACAAAAGATGTTAAATCATTCTTATACATGAAAATAAGAATAAGTTATAATGGGTGGAGGTACGATATTGTAACTACATGGTTTTATATACTGCATATATATAAAAGGGTTTTTATTAAGCATATATCTTAACCTTGCCATAAAAGCTACGAAGAAACATGTCATTATCTACAAGCCATTTGGGTTCTATGCGACAACAAAGATTATGTTACAAAATGATATAAGTTTCCAAAAGGCTTGAGTTTGGTTTGATTTAACATATAAATGATGCATATATTTTTTTTGTGCAAAGTTTGGGTTATTATATAATTGGTTCTATATGGCATATTGTATACATGGTACATTGCATATGATTGATATTGCAATTGATTAAACCCTAGATATTCGTGTGGGTGACAACTTGATTAGTTATTTTCGAGATTAATTGCCGGATAATCCACAGTTGGTGTCATTTTTGTCATCGACGTTTCGAATCCGAATTGGGATTCATCATCAGGACTAATCGTCAGTTACAAAGCTTGCTGATCTCGTCAATTAATAGTAGATGCAGGACAGTTTTGAGATTTGTGATTAGGTCGGCTAGTTGTAATGTTAATTTTCTAAAACTAAAAATTCAATTTTAGCGCTTAGTAAATGAGTTAATTAGGTTATTAATAATACTTGGTTGAATTATTAATAGTACTAGGGTTTCATGTTTTGATTAGAAGTTTAGTTTGGTTTAGTTTTAAGAATTAATTTTAGTGATTAATTTTTAATAGTACTAGGTTTTTTATTTAGATTTAGTGATAATAGTGATTAGATTGAATTAATAATAGTACTAGGTTATTTATTTAGATTTAGTAATAATACTAGGTTATTTATTTAGATTTAGTAATAATACTAGGTTTAATATGAGTGATTATAAGTTTAGTTTGATTTAGTTTTAAGAATTAATTTTAGTGATTAATTTTTAATAGTACTAGGTTTTTTGATTTAGATTTAGTGATAATAGTGATTAGATTGAATTAATAATAGTACTAGGTTATTTATTTAGATTTAGTAATATACTAGGTTTGAAATATGAGTGATTATAAGTTTAGTTAGATTTAGTTTTAAGAATTAATTTTAGTTTGATAATATTAATATAGGGTCTAGGGTTAGAGTTAGATTGAATTATTAATAGTACTAGGGTTTCAGTTTAAGAGTTTATTTATAAGTGATTATAAGTTTAGTTTGAAGTGATTTTAGTTTCGTTATTTTAGTTTAAGAATTAATTATAGTGATTATAGTTCCTAAGTGTAAGATTGTGTAAAACTTTTAAAAGGATTTAAAATGATTGATTATCAAGTGTTAGATTG
>ML793278.1:483100-496857 GCA_009831015.1 Picea engelmannii | reverse complement strand
TGGATGATGGTTTACCACATGTTATTTATAATGACTCATATTTTGGATGGCATGGAAAAAAGGAACTGAAGGAAGTCATATGTTTAAAAAAGATTGTTATTTAGACTTATTTACCCTCATCAGTTTCACTTTACATAAGTCAATTTCACCAAATCTCGTTCATTAAAATTCCATTTTCCATTTCTGTCCTATTTATATAATTAAAATGAAATTAATAAGAAAGAGACACAATTTAATATAATCAACATGATTAATTGGAAGCATAATTAGATGATTGGAAAGGATTTGGGAATGATTTTTGGCTGATTGGTATCATAATGATATATACAGACATCGTTTAAAGTTGAAGTATTGGAAAATTTCCTTGCAATTTTCTATTCATATTTGAGAAAATGGTGGTCTGTATATATAGATAGTCTTATTTCAGATGACAAATTTCATTGGTGGATGGTACCAGAGTTTTATTTCTACCTTTGTTTTCACTTTTCCCCTTCATTTCCCTTTTGTGTTGCATGATTGTGTTAATCTCAGAGCCAAATTAATCACAATGAAAAATTGTATTAGATGTTTAATTTTACCGTGTCTTATATTTCATGTACTTTTTTACTGTGATGGATATAGATGAGATTCTTCAATAGGGGTAGCTGTAGAGGAAGAAGAGGGAGATTGTCTAACACATTTTGGAAACCTAGGGGGAATAAGAAGTTGATGTTCTCAATACACTTTGATGTTGATTCTGATGAACTTCAACAATTGATCCAACATGACATTTGAATCTTGGTGGAAAACATGATTTAACTCAGCCCCAAGTTCCTCCAAATGTTATCTTGCAACCTCACCCTGGCATTGTAAATGTCACCGAGACACATGTTCAACCACCTAATGATGGATGGGGTGGTATTCCTGTCAATCCCTCCTCTGGTACCAATCATTGGTCCATTGATCCTCCTCCTCCTCCTCTAGTTCACCCAACGTTACTGTTCATCACAAATGAGTCTATGCCTCCTCATCCTCCTCCGGTTCACCCAACATTACGGGTCATCACAAATGAGTCTATGCCTCCTCCTCTTCCACCACTTAAAGATCTCAAAACTTCCCTTCATAAATCTTAGACAAACAAAGGCAAGCAACCAATCACCTCTCCCAACATGGCTAATTCTTCTTCGTCTGCTCACTCCAAGGATGAAATTAGAAAGTAGTGGTAAGAGAAATATAAGTGAGTTGCATCCAAAAGTAGCACAATTGGAAGACAAAAAGTCTCAATATGAAGACTTCATTAGGTAAAGGGAAGAATTTTTTAGAAAAAAAATTCTCTAAATTATTTTAAATTGTCTTAATAGATACTTGGTAGTGGTGCTTTTTCTTTTTTGACAAATGAAAAAATTATGATATTTAATTTTGAGACTTAAAATATCATATTATATTTTGGGAGTTACAAGTGGCATATGTCATGATGTTTGATGCATATTTATAGTATACTTATGATGCTGATTTTTAATATTTGATGATATCATGGAGCGTCAAGGAAAAGCTAGAAATGATTGTTGAAAATAAAAGATGTATGATAGAGGGGGACCCCACCTATTTAGTTATTATATTTATTTATTATATATCCTTATTAGAAAAAATACTTGTCCTATTATTAACTAAATTTGTTTACCTTTTAGTAACTAAAAGTAGTTCAACTACTTGAAGAGTTATGTTTTAGGGAACAAAAGGGAAAAAAGAAGGACAAGGGGGACATGAGAAATTGGAGAGAGATCCTTGTGATAAGTTTTTCTCTTGTTTTAAATTGAGATTTTTGATATTCATCCTTTCAGTTTTTTAGTTTTATAAGAGCTAAATCCTCTTGTTGACAACATGATCATTCTAAAGGTGGAAAAAAATAAACGACTAAGAAGTATAGACTTTTGACATGCTTAAGAAGGTCATTCATTTATCTTGGCAGTTTGTTTAGTTTCATTAGAATTCTTGAATTAATTTTTAGTTCTGATTAAGTTGAAGAGTCAAGACTTGATGAGCTTGTGGCTTGGTTGATCCAATACATTTCAGTCTTGGTATTTTTCTTTCAGATACTAGTTGTCTTTGTATGATTGTTAAAATACCATCATAGAATTCTAAGTCTGATCTTGGTCAAGACCCTCACAGCGGTTTGAAGAGAGACATTTAGTTGTAACTCGGAAAAGTCATCATTAATAATAAAAAAGTTGGTTTCTTCTCAATTGAGACTTGTGGTTATTGGTTTTCATATTGTATGTGTTTTTATTTTGTTCATTTAAATTTTATAAATATTTATACATAATATTTATAAAAAGCATACAACTTTATAATAGCATCAGGCCCAAGAACATATTTCTTGAGGGATAATTGATAATTTTGTATAGACTATAAAACCAGGGTAACATTCTCACCTATATCACCCTAGCCTAGTGGGATTAAAAAATGTTTGAGTGAGGACTTTCCATTTCTCACATAAACATTTATTTGGTGACTATATTGGGGAGTAATCTTTTTTACTCTCTAGTTTTTCTATATATTCTGATTTTATTATTTGATTAATGACTTTGCATATCCAACAACAACCTAATTTAAGGTTTCCTTATCAAAGAAGCATTGCATCTTGTATTTTTTTATTTTATTCTTAAAACTTCCCGTACCCGGGAAGAACTTGAGCATTCTTGGGAAGCTATTGCACGTGATATTGAAATTCGGGATCAAAGAGAAGCCCTCCAAAGGCAAGCTCATAATAATACTCCTCAATAATTTATTGTCTTATGTCCACTAATTATCGTCTTTCAAGACATTTAAGAAGTCAATCTCCTAAATTTAATCCTCTCCTTGAAATAGAAAGGAAGAAAGAAATTTTAGAGAATATTCAACCTAAACTCAAAAGATATTTTTCTGATTCTTGTTTATAAGTAACAATAATTTATATATCCTTTCCTCTCAAGAAACCCACAATGACTTCATTTGGTAGTTCTGGAAGTTCTAGTGGTTCTACCTCTTCACAAGCTTCAACATCTTCTCTAATAGGAAGTATGTATGACCATCACAATCATGTTGTATTAACTACAGATCCAACCAAAGTCATTAAACAATTTGGTTTATTCAAATTTGAAGAAGATTTAAATACCACTCCATGTCATGTCTCTTCTCCTCTTGATTTGGCTCCAACCACAACTCCTCTTCCTAAATTTAAATACCATTTGCCTAAGTTTTATGGTAATGACACTATATCAGTCAACGAACATCTCATTTCCCTTTTTAATGATTGTCATAACATTGGGGAAAATGAGAATGACACATATATGCAAATTTTTGTCAATTCATTGGAAGGGAAGGCTGCAACCGATTTATTTGAATTACCACCCAATATTTTCTCAACTTGTGTTGAATTGTCATTTTGTTTATAACAAGGGTGAAACTATTAAATCTTTCATTTTCACTAAATTGTATAATCAGATCTAAAAAATTACCAGACCTCATAATAGGGCCGCTTTAATGCATTACTATAATACTTTACATGCTTCTTATCGACATAGGCTTGAAGAAAAGAATGTTGATAGTCTAGGATCTGCATTATAGACCTGCTTGGAATTTGAGGAACAATTGGCTAGAACAGGTCTTCCTATGGAGGACTATTTTAAACAGAATGACATGTCAATTGTGTTACAATTGGTACAATATGTGAGCAATCAAATGATTTCTTTTTAGAGAAAAGGGGTAACTTCTACATCTTCCCCAACTGAAACTTCCGCAAAAGCCACTTTAAGGAATCAATTGAATGGTTTTTAGCCTAAAAATTATCCCCCAAAGGATATTCTTTCAAGAGCTTGGCATAATTTTTCTGAAGATAATCATGATGAGAGTACCTGTGAGGTAAAAAAGAGCACAAGAGACCAAATCTTTGACAAACAATTTGATACAACTATTGTTTCCTTGGATTGGGCTCCATAAGAGGATGTTATGATGGTTGACACAAGAAATAAATCCTATGTAAATAAAGGCAAGGATGGTCCTCCCAAGATTACTTTTTCTCCAGGCTCATCCTCTCAACAAACAAACCCTTAGGTTACTAGGGGTGCACAAAGTCAAGTTTTTTCCACCTCTTCTCCTTCTTCTTCTAAGTATAATATTATAAAATATCTAGCTACAATAAAATAAGATGCATATTTACTAGATATGGTCACCATCTCAGAGAAACAAAGGCATCCTAAGGATTTTATGGAAGGTAAAACTTCCACAATTACTAGTTTATCTAAAGAACCAAGTGAAGAAGAAATGTACATAAATAAACTAGTTGTATATAATCCTAAGAGTTATGTTAAAAATCCTATCTTCTATATATTTGTAAAGATAATGGACAAAATTGCCCATTTCTCCCTAATTGATGGCGGGTCAAGTCCTAATGTCATGTCAAAGATCATCATGGAATAATTGGGTCTTTCATGTACAAATGATAATTCAAATAACACATTGTCTTATAATAGTTAGAGAAAAATTACAATTGGTGAAATTAAAGATGTGACATTATTTTTGTGTGCTCACCCAGAAATCAGAACCACCTACAATATTCAACTGATAGACATGCTAGTCAATAATTATTCTATCATTTTAGAAAGATATTGGTAGGCATTGAATTGTGGATGCATTTCTTTAGATGGGTCACATATGTCCAGTCCTAAGAATGGAAAGAACATCATTGTTTTTAGGGAAGGGAGAATCTCTCCTTATATTGAGAGTCTTCCATAGCCTCATGTAAACTATATTGAGGAAGACATGGGTGTATATTCTATTGTTTTTTAAGAAGATAGTAATTTTGTTTCACCTCCCTCAGAGCTTGAAGATGAAATCTGGCACATGCACTTTGATGGTTCTTGTTCAAATGAGGGTAATGGTGCATGCATAATATTGTACTCTCCCATAGGAAAGATTCACAATTTTTCTTGTAGATTAGAATTTGCGTGTACTAATAATATCACATAATATGAAGCCTTGATCCTTGGTGTTATCGGGCAAATCAGTAAGTGAGGACATAAACATATGTCCCTAGTTTCACCTCGAAACTAGAACAAAACAAGACACAATATACAAATTTCCCTAAGTTTTAATTATCAAGCATAATAACTAACAAGACATAAATGAAATACCTTTTAAACATCATTTGTCCTCGCTAGTGTCATCCTCACTCCGTTCCATGGCTTATGGGATGTTGAACCTGTAAAAATACACAAGCCAATGAAGTGAAAGAAACAACGTATACTAGAAAAAACCTATGTATGTGATCAAGGAGTCATACAATAAAATAAGACCAATTTTATGGGAAATAAATATATCACTGTATTAAAGATATGAAAAGGAGAATACAACCAATGCCTTGAAATTGTAAGGTCCCTTCCAATAGTTCATTGCTTCCCACACACTTCTGCTCCAAGGATTATGAGACTGTAAGTTTGAGGTACTAACAATATATCTTCACAACATAAATTAGAAGTCTATCAAATCTAATCATGCTCCAACCTAACTTCAAAAACCCAAGCAAGCTAATTTTCCAAGCTCCAAAAACTATAAGCTACAAAACTCAAGAGCTTTCCAAGCTGAAAAGAATAGGGTGAGGAGGTTAGGATGATCCCATGATATCAAGGACGCGACTCAGATCCAAAATGATCAGAGGCCACCTCACCCTCAAATATTCTATTCTAGAACTTTCGAGAAATTCCTCTTTTTCCTTTGTACAAAAATTGTCGCACCCTTATCACTGAGAAAACTGCGACGATGTTGCATGCCACTATGGTGAAACCTGTGACGATCCTAGATTTTCGCACCCTTAACACTAAGCAAGGTGCGGAAATCCCTTTTTATAAGTTTTTTTTACAAAGGAAAAGTATAATTTCATCTCTCTGGGAAAAAATATCTTCATTCTTCTTCAGGGATTAAGGAAACTGATCCTTCTAAAGACAAAGGATAGGTTTACATCATTAACGGTCATAGGGGTTACGAAAATAATGTGTAACAGAGAGCCCCCCAAAGTATGAAGTTAGAACAGAGTGATAGATGAAATACTTTGTCGAGTGTGTTTAGGGAACACATAACACGTCAGTCGGAAACCTGCCAACAAACAAGGAAATACAGTACAATAATATATCATCACTGAGGTAGGAATTCCCACACTAGGAGTACAAATGAATCAAAGAATAAATGGTGACATGCAAAGATCCATGTTAAGTAATACAAGTCATGGCCACCAAACATACACTATGGATCCATGCCATTATGACTCAAATCTGAACGTAGCCATGAAAAATACACTGTAGATCTAATGTATTAAAGACTCAAATTTGAACATAGCCACGAGAAATACACTATGGATCTATGCAAAAATACAATAGTATACTCTAACGCAACCTGAATATGTCAGAAAAGATCTAGGGTCTTCATCTCCACCACTCTATAGTACGAATCTAACCATGCGAATATATGTGTTGAAGTCGAACATGGTAGAAACCACTTGATTATCGGTCATTAATGTATACTGTTAACAAGTGTGAGGGAAATCACCATTAATGTTAATGACTCCCAAGGTACACTAGTACAATCCAACGGGTGCAAATTTGTGAGTTGAAGTCGAACACTCGGTGGAATCTCCCGATCAGGGGTCAATAATGAAAACCCACTGTCGAAAGCGAGGAAACCTACCATTGAGGCATGGAAGTTCTAAGGTACCAATTAGTTTCTAAGTCTAATTCCTGGATAATGAGTTGAAGTCGATAGGAAAAGACTTGTCACAGGAGGGCCTTAATGTATCCCCCATCAATGACATGAAATGGGTAACAAGATTTGAAGTAGATCAGAGTAACAAGTGATTTAGGACTGACTCAGGGATGGTTGACGCAATAGAAGGCTTAAGGACTACAGAAATGGCCGACGCAATAGAAGACTTTCTGGGTTGAACTTCTCTTTGAACATATTGATGACATGACAATTGTCTTGGCAACACTAACTCAACAACATGGATCACAGACCAAAATGTAATCTTATAAAGGAGTATGAGCAAGAGACAAGCATATTTTCCAACCTAGACACAAAGTGAGTGAAATGATGTCATGTTCAAAGGAGACTCTTCCATAGAATACAGTTTAGATACATTTCTTTCCTAATTTTTCCTCACCATTTATGGCGAGTACCTCTTTATTTTTACACAAGCTTGGGGAGGATAACATATGCTTGAATTATAAGATCATTCTTCGGATGAGTCCTTCAAAGTATATTTAAAGAAACCTGGGAAGGAGTGGTTCGGTTCCATATGGGCCTTTCGATGTTTGTTTTACAAGTCCAAAGAAAGTAAACTCAGGGGTTTTTCATGTTTAGAGAGTCTGAAAAACACTTAAAGAAAACTCCAAAGGGTCATTTTTTCGTAAATTAGTCTAATGAGACCGAAAAAAGATAATCTACCGCTCAACATATGTTTTCTTCAAATACTTTAATGAGCGTAAAAAGAACAAGATCACTCGGCAATCTTTTCATGTTTAGAGAGTTTGAAAAGAGCTTAAAGGGAACTCCAGGGGGTTCCCTTTTCATATAACCTTTATGAGTATGAAAATGTGATAAAAGTTTACTAAGTTACATTCTCAGGTATTTACGAGCATGAGAAAGAACAAAGACTAAGCTTGGGATTGTTTTTATTTTTACGCAACCTTAAAACAAAACAAAACTATGCTTGGGATAGATTTTATTTTTACACAAGCTTAAAAATTGAACAAAACTATGCTTGGACCTGGTTTCATTTTTACACAAGCTTGAACTAGAGGAAAATATGCTTGAGGTAGGTGGTCTCATTTTTACACAAGCTTGAACCAGAGGAAACTATGCTTGCGACTTCCCAACACATTATCTAGGGATGATTGGTACTTAGCCCCTGGCTTAAGAAACTAGTGGCTTAACTTCAACATGAAGTCTAAAGGCTGAAAGCATTGCCCCCCAGCTTTGTTTCATCCAACA
Source organism: Picea engelmannii (assembly GCA_009831015.1). NCBI lineage: Eukaryota > Viridiplantae > Streptophyta > Pinopsida > Pinales > Pinaceae > Picea > Picea engelmannii. Next base: position 488,859 of record ML793278.1, on the reverse strand, counting down.
ACATAAGGGGATGAAATGAAGATTCAAATACTATATGTAACAAATTACTTGACTCAATTGAAGAGGGGAAAAAATCTATTTCATTTTTTAACGAGTTTTCCATAGAGAAGAAAAACTATGCTCAAGAATCTAGGTTCAATCCCTAGACCTGTGTTTCATTTTTTAATGAGATTGACACAGGAACAAGAACTATGCTCGTAAGATATGTTTAATTTTTTAACGAGGTTGCTACAGAGATGTGAAAACTATCCCCACAATTGGTTTCATTTTTTAACGAGCTTGAAATAAAAAAACCATGCTCAAAGTTGGTTTCATTTTTTAATAAGCTTGAAATTAGAAAACCATACTCAAAGTTGGTTTCATTTTTTAATGAGCTTGAAATCAGAAAACCATGCTCAGAATCCTCTTCTTGATCATGGCTTCCAAGAGGACAATGCTTTGGAAAGAAACCATGTCAAGGGACAAAAATCGGTCATGGCTTCCAAGAGATCTTCACTCGTTGGAAGAAACACACTCTAGAAGGAACACATGTCGAGGGCCGCGATAGGGGTAAGTATATCAGTGTCCAATAGCCCTACTGAAGAGATCACCATGTCAACTACCAGATCTAAGTCATAAGAGACTGAGATTACAGTGAGAGGCTCATCTTCATCGACAACTGAAGGAATGTGAGACAACACCCCATAATTGACATGTGGCAGGACTGATACCAACTGCATATATGAACTTCTTAGGGAAGTCATTGAGTTGAATGTCAAGTTAGGACCAACAAACGAAATTTGATCAATAGTCACCACTCTTCCATTGTCCGGGAAAGATATCACACGAAAAAGAGTGGACATATTATATTTCATGGCATAGACATAATCTCTCCCAAGGGGTAAATCGAAATCCAAGGGGTCATGGACTACCATGACATCAATAAAGACAGTTTTCCATCCCAAAGTTACAGGAAACTGAGGAAGGATCCCTAAAGGGTGACTAGTTCTTCTGTTAAAATCTAACAAAGTCTGGGTAACCGACATAAGCTGAGGATAACCCAAAGCTTGCCAAGCAATAGAGGAAAAATTACTAATGGACTAACCTTCATCTATTACTGTTTGAGGAATGTCCTGACCACAAACTTGTACTGTAAACTTGAAATGAATGTGAGAGGGAAGAAGAGGTCCAGTTAGTGCACCCCAATCAAAAAGGATGGCCTCATTACTTGGAGGGGGTTCAACAAGAGAAGGAGGAATACCCCCGAGCACAGTAGATTCTGTATCAACGAGAAAAACGTGGGCAGAATCGGATTTACTCTCTAGTGGGAGAGTAGGATTGACCGATGACAGGATAAAATCAATCACTTGGGTTACATTCTCCAAGGGGAGAATGGAGTCGACGGGTGGAAACATATCAGTCTCTTGGGCTGCACTCTCTAATGGGAGAGTGAGATCGACCAAAGATGGGATCAGATCGACCACTTTGTCAACTGGTTAAATTAAGGATGTGACCATATTAACTACATGATCAACCAAAGTGACCGATGAAGGGACCAGATTGATCATTCCATAAACTACAGGTGGGTCAAGAGTAAGCTTGCAATAAGCAGCTGGAAGTTGAGGTTTTGAAATAGTCATGTATTCCAGTAATTTCGAGGGTTCATCCATACAAGGGAAAAGGTGAGTTTGATGACTCCCTTAGCATAACATACATGGGAACTTGACTCTACTTTTCTTCTTCCCAACAATATCTTGACTAGTTGATAGGAGGTCATCAATGTGTTGTTCAGAGGTCGATGACAAAGGTTGGCGAGGGTGTGTAGACCATTCTTCTATAACCTTGGATAAATTAGGGCAAGCCTTAAGAATATGGCTACCCTTACAAATATTGTAAGGGTACTTGGGATTATGGGTTGTTTGGGTGATCTTGGTATCATCAACACTCCCAACACGATTATCAGTAACTGGTGATTTTCCAACATGTTTGGAAATGGTTGGAAATTTGGACCCTTGCTTATTTTTCTTCTTCTTCTTATCCACTGGGTTACTAGCTTCAGAGCTTTCACTCGACGAGGAAGATGAAGCAGAAGAAGACCTTGCAAGTGAAGAAGGTGAAGGAGATCTTACTGGTGAAGAAGACGAAGGATCAACATGAGGTTGATGTTCTTGGGGGGAAGTGCTTACAACTGAAGAACTTAATGCATTTGAGATTATCGGAGTGGAAAACAACCATACCAACAATACAATTGTGAGACCTGGAAGGCTCAAAGTAGCAATGTAAGGAGGACCAACATTTCCGTAAGAATGAAAAACAAAAGGTTCCCCCGGAAAAGGGGTTCCTTCATTAGTCATTCCGAGAACTGACACCATTAAATAAATATCCAACTTAGAGTTTTCTAAGGAAAAAAAACAACACACACTAAAACTCTAGGAATAAAACAAGCAAACAAAACCTTCTTACAATGAACACACTAGTTGGTGATGAAATCCAACATCGCGGGAAAAATGTACAAAGGGGATGAGATAGATTGGATGGATAAGTTACGTTGTCGACCTGCTTAACATACTTACACCCTAGTGCAATCTCCCACACATAAACATGGGTATACCCTCCAGGGATCCCAAGTGAGTTTGGCCAATGTCAATTCCAGGTACCGTGAAGACTTTCCCCTCCACAGTCACCTTGTGTAAAGACCCTAAAGAGGAAGGCCACTAATGTTACCAAATACCACAATGATGTTTAGGGAAACAATCGACAATATGATACACGCGCAAGGGAAGGGTATCTAAGCCCGAAATCAACTCGAGAAGGTCCCCACAGGATTTTCTTCTCAAGTGACCGCCAATAATATGCGCAATCTCTACACTAAGACCAACAAAACAGGGTGAGTAACTTTGCCAGTCTTAATGCAACCTCAGGTTTGACCCTTGTGTTAGAAGGGCTTCTCAGGACAAAATGTAGCAAGTGGATTTAACTCTCCCTATCACAAGATACTATGTTTGTTTGTAGCTTTGGAAAGTTATCTTTCACACCTATTCCAAATCTCTATAACTAATCTAATGTAGGTTTGCTACCAGAAAATATAAAAATGTCTAATCAATTTTTATAAGCGCTTTATTTTTAAGGCCGTTGTTACTCAAGAGGAAAATGACATGGTCTAAATGATGTTTTGACTGACTCTAAACAATGCAAAGAAATGAGAATGTAAATATTTCACTTCGACAAAAGCTATATTACGAGGAGAAAACATTTATCATTCCCATATGCACAATGTCCCAAAATTTTACCAAACTCATCAATATCAAGAGCTTCAAGAAATGAGCCAAAGAGAATGTACACCAATACACTATTCTTGCCCCCCTAATACACCAATACACCAAGATTGTTTTTTAAGAATTCAAGACCAAAAATGCCAAAAACCATGCAATTTCACTACTTCAAATGCAAAGATGCCCCTAATCCAATATAAAGAAATAAATTAAAACTTTTGTTTCAAATATAGCTAAAATAAGATTCAAATATTTGAAGTAGATTGTAATCAGACCCAACAAATCACCCCAAAACCATATCTAAGATCTGGACAAGAAAAACCATCAAAAATCAATTTTTTTCACAATCGTCGCATGCTGTAGACTAACACAGCGTAGCAATCCTTGATCGTTGCAAGCTAGAGAAAAAATACAGTGTGATGACGCCACACTGTGTCAAAAGGTAGGGTGCATCGATCCTATATTGTCGCACTGTCTCTCAAAGTAGGGTGTGACGATCAAAGGAAAAATGGAAAAAATAAAAAGCAAGAAGGTTTTTCCAGTAAATTTTAACAGTAAGAGAGTCAAGCTAGATCTCCCAGTGACTCAGAAAATAGAACCCAAGCAATCAAAGAAAGAAAGCAAGACAAACTAGGAAAACAATATGTTCCCCAGTATAGTTGCCAATTTTGTTATCGGACAAATCGGTAAGTGCGGACACAAACAAATCTCCCTAGTTTCACCTCGAAACTAGAAAAAAACAAGACATAATATAAAACTTTCCCTAAGTTTTAATTATCAAGCATACTAACTAAAAAGAGATAAATGAAATACTTTTTAAACATCATTTTTCCTCGCTAGTGTCATCCTCGCTCCGTTCCAAGGCTTATGGGATGTTGAACCTGTAAAAATACACAAGCCAACAAAGTGAAAACAAAAACTTATAATCAACAAAACCTATGTATGTGATCAAGGAGTCATACAATAAAACAAGACCAATTTTATGGGAAAGAAATATATCACTGTATTAAAGATATGAAAAGGAGAATACAACCAATGCCTTGATGTTGTAAGGTCCCTTCCAATAGTTCCTTGCCTCCCACACACTTCTGCTCCAAGGATTCTAAGACTGTAAGTTTGAGGTACTAACAATCTATCTTCACAACATAAATCAAAATTCTATCAAAACTCATCAAGCTCCAAGATAACTTCAAAAACCCAATCAAGCTAATTTTCCAAACTCCAAAAACTATGAGCTACAAAACTCAAGAACTTTCCAACTTTTCCAATCTAGCTTTTCCCATGAGAACTCTTCTCCTTTTATAAGTTGAAAAGGATATGGTGAGGAGGTTAGGATGATCCCATGAGATTAGGGACGCGACTCATATCCAAACCGATCAGAGGCCACCTCACCCTCGAAGCTTCTATTCTAGAAATTTCGAGAAATTCCTCTTTTTCCTTCGTACGAAAATCGTTGCACCCTTAACACTGAGCAAATTGTGACGACATCGCAGGCCAATGTGGTGCAACCTATGATGATCCTAGATCGTCGCACCCTTAACACTAAGAAAGGTGCGGCGATCCCTTTTTATAAGGTTTTTTGACAAAGGAAAAGTATAATTTTATCTCTCTAGGAAAAAATATCTTCATTCTTCTTCAGGGATTAAGGCAACTGGTCCTTCTAAAGAGAATGGATAGGTTTACATCATTAACAATCATAGGGATGACGAAAATAATGTGTAACACTTGGTATTAAAAATGTTTTTAATATTGGATGCTATCATCTTGCTGTTTTTAGGGATTCATAGCTGATGGTAGATCTAGTTAGAAGAATCTATACCCCCTCAAACAAGTTTCTTAAAAAATATACACAGGAAGAATGGTTTTTTATCTCAATTTTTTTTATCGTTTAACATCACACATATTAGGAGAGACTTTAATTCAATGGTTGATAGGATTGTTGTTTTTGTAGATGATCCTACAAGGCAATTACTTCCTTAGAGGCCCAATTTTACATTCATGTCTATATATCGTCCACATTTTTCGAATAATGTAGAATCGTGGCAAGTTTTTTCTTGATGACGAAAGTGTCTGTGCTTTCTTACAAGGCCTATTAAATGAAAGGAAATTATATCTTTGGAAGGAAATACATTTCCTAAAGGATTCACTCCTATAGAGAGCTCATTCTCATCTAGTGATGTTGGAAACAAGGACAAAAGAAGAGAATTAAACAAAATAAATTGGTGATACTGTTTCAGTGTATATTGAGACTCATGATAACCCAAATATTTTGAAAAATTGAGCCCATTTAGAAAAATAAAAACATAAATTCATAGAGTTATTTCGTGAATTAAAAAATTTATTTGCTTGGTTATATGAAGATCTTCATGGTTTTAATACTAATGTTATTCAACATGCTATTCCTATTAAGGAAGAAACAAAAATATTAGGAAAATGCAAAGACCTATCAATCCAGCCTTGAAAGCTACCATTAGAAATGAAGTTGAAAATTTGATTAATGCTCACATT
>ML793278.1:452549-471536 GCA_009831015.1 Picea engelmannii | reverse complement strand
ACTCGTTCTTCCAATTGACGGGCGTTCTTCCAATTGATGGACGATCATTTTCGCCTGTCAACAAGATGATATTGTACGACTTGCTTGAGAGGTACAATCTATTGTAAAAAACCAAAAACAACAAAAACTATTCTACGTCTTATCCATACCATTGTACGTAACTCTTCTGTACACTTGTATGAAACTATACGTCACTTGTATGGACTGCTGATTACTGCTCGGATTTGCCTTTTTTGTAATCTCTACTCTCTCTCTCTCTCTCTCTCTCTCTCTCTCTCTCACACACACACACACACACACACACACACAATCGCTCAACCTACTCAATTGTTCATGTGTATTTGAACTCTCTATCTTGACCTATCTTTATAGTTTTAGCTAATTCCAAAACCCTAATCTATTTCTGAGATTAGTCCTATTTTAAGTCATGCATGCATGTAATACACTTTTTAGACCGAACTGCTGAAAATAAGAATTTCACTCTTTAACTAAATTGAATTACAAAATAGAATTTACTTTTCGAAAATATCTCGAACTACTTCTCACACCTTCACATGGAACTTGTGTGGAAGTTCCTATTCGAGTTGCAATTCTCAATACTCCCTCTCAACAAGAAAGGAATTTTGTACCAATCCAATTCTATATTTGAGTGCCTTAAACATCACTTTTTATAAGTGCTTGGTCAAAATATTAGCTACTTGTTGATCCATGGGAATATATTGGAGCTTCATTACTCATGAATGTTGTCTCATATAAAGTGATATATGATCTCTATATGCTTAGACCTATCATGAAACATTGGATTCTTAGAGACTTTGATACAACTCTGATTATCATAGTAAATGACCATGGGATCCAACTCCTGATCAAACAATCCTACAAATAACTTGCGAATTCAAATGGCTTCACAACTAGTCATACGAACTGCCATGTATTATTCCCTTGTCGAGATATGCACCACATAAGTCTACTTCCTACTGAACCAAGATATCATTGTTGATCCCAAGCTAAAGCAACACCCTGCGGTGCTCTTCCTACATGTTGCATTTCCTATCCAATTTGTGCTTGTATACTCCCACAAATTCACTTCACCATCTCCAAGATATATCATAATGTACTCCATTATGCCCCTTAAATACCTAAGAACATGTTTTGTTGCTACCCAATGCTCCTACCTTGGCTCCACCATGAACTAACTTAAGGTTTTCACTGTAAGATATATTTGGCCTGGCATTGACCAAATACATCAAAGAACCTATGAGTTGCATGTACAATGTGGAATCGACCAACTATGAATCCAAAGTTTCTTTAGGTTAGTGATCATCGGTGTGGCGATAGGCTTGTAGTATTCCATCTGAAACCTCTTCAAGATTTGAATTGCATACTTACCATTCCCAAGGAAATTTCCCCCTTGTCTCTTCCAAACCTCCAAACCCAAGAAGTGATGCATCAGGTCAATGTCCTTCATATTGAACTCAACAACCATGTTTTTTTTACACCTTGTAATTATATTCTTTGCACTTGTCAGAAACAATTCATCTACATACAACACTAAAATGAGAATATTAGTCTGAACAAATATGTAATATAAGTTATAATTTGCTTCACTTTTGGTGAATCCCATACTCTGCAAGTCTCCATCGATTCTGGAATACCATGCTCTCAGTTTTTTCTTGAGTCCATACAAGGTTTTCTTAAGGTTGCACAGATGGGACACCTTCCCACTTACATCAAAGCCTAAAGGTTTCTCTATGTACAATTCTTCCCTAATGGTCCCATTAAGGAAATATGTCTTCACATCCATATGATGTATCTTCCATCCCATAAATGAAACCAAGGACATAAATTCCCTAATGGAAGTGTACCTGGGGATTGGAGAAAATTCTCATTGTATTCCACTCCCTCTCTCTGGGAGAACCCTCTCACCACAAACCTTGTTTTGAACTTCTCAATGTTTCTACCTACAATATGATTGATATTGTAGAGCCACCTACAACTCACAATTGACTTCCCCTCTGGCCTTGGAACTATGTCCCAAACATCATTCTTCACGATGTAGGTGTAGTCCTCCACCATGGTATCCCATTATACCTTCTAGTATATTGCCTCCTAAAAATTGGAAGGCTCAAAATATAAAATGTTTCTCATCAATTCCATATAGTTTGGAAACTTCTTCAGATGCTTTCTCTCTCTGAATGTGCTCCTAGGAGTGTCAACATGCTCTTGAGAATCTCTCAATGTTTGATAAAACCATTGGGGTCTCATGTCCTCACCTGAAGGTTGTTGTACTACCCTAGAAATCATTGGTGACCCCGACTTAACCTTATAAGATTCATCCCCCTCACCCTCTATCACTAGAGTAGGCTCATGAGACTTCTCAGATGTAAAGTATTCCTCAAACTTTACATCCCCTCTTACTACTATCTTCCTCTACTATAGAATATAGACCCTTTAAGACTTTTAAGTCTCACTATAACCCACAAACAAACCCTTCCTATTGTAGGGATCCAACTTGGTCCTCTTCTCTACTAGTACATGGATATAATCTAGACAACCAAATATGAAAAAATAACTCACCCCTGGCTTCACACTAGTGAATTCCTGCTCTGGTGTCTTGTCCTCCAATACATTGTGAGGAAAATGGTTCTGGATGTAGATTATCGTATTATATTCATTTTCCAAAAGAAACATGGGAAAGTCCTACTCATGTATGATGGCCTTAACATCCCCTACGATGGATCAATTCTTCCACTTTGCAACCACATTATGTTTTGGGTCTTACAAAACTTTCAACTCCCTCTTGATTCTTTCCTCATTGTAAAAACCATTAAAATCCTTCGATGTATACCCTCCCCCATTGTCTCATCTCAATACTTTGATCTTCTTCCCTATCTTTTTTTCAACTAAATCTTTGAACTCCTAAAACTTGTGAAAGATCTCATCCTTGGTCTTTAAAAAGTAGATCCAAGATCATCAATAAAGGAAAAATAATACATGTTTATTGTCATTGATGCTATTGAAATTGATCCACAAACATCTGAATGTACTAAGTCTAGAATCCCCTTAGACCTATGCTCGCTTATTGGGAAAGAAACCTTGTCATGCTTTCCAAGCATGCACCCTCTACATACACCATGTTGCTCAATACTGAATTCTTTAAGACTTGTGACTATATCCATTAGAATAGGAAACGCCATGTGATGTAGGTGCCCCATCCTCTTGTGCCACAACATGCAAAAAATGTCATTGTTATGCACCAAGGCTTGACTAGGTTCACCCCACAACATGTACAAATTAACTTCTCTAAACCTTATTACTTGAGTTATATCTAGAATAGATTCCTTCGGTTTGATGAGGACTTGTAGGTTCTTGAACTCCACATCAAAGCCCTTATCCTCCATAACTAAAATTGAAAGCAAGTTCTTCATGAGACTTGGTACAAACAAGACATCATCAAAATATAAATAATTACCTGACTTGAATTGGAAGGGAACAGTGGAAACTCCTAATACTAGGTACTTGGCATCATCACCAAGATCAACATGTACTCTTGAGTCCTACTTCTTCAAACTAGAAAATAATTGTCAGGTTGATGTCATATGTTGAGATTCCCCATTGTCCACATGCCACACATTCCTTAGAATCATGTTGTAGAAAGGAAAGACATCGACGAGAAATCCTTCTTGAACTTGGAAACAAACTCATTCATTAGAGTTTCTAAAAAAGTTTCTATCGACTTATGTTGTTTCTTCCCTTTACCATTCTTCTTACCTGGACACTGTGATGCATAATGGATATTCTTATGACAATTAAATCACTTGATTTTACTCAAGTCCTTCTTTCCTAGTTGTGATCTTAACTCGTCACTCGTTCCCTTACCCTTGTTGGGTTCTTTACCTTTATCCTTATTTGAATGACCAAATAGAGATAGGTTCTCATCACCATCCTTCTTGATGGCCTTTGACTCCACATGAGTCTCATCTTGGATAAAGTCATCCCAAATCTTCTTGACGCAAGGAAGGTTCTCCCAAGCACAAATACCTTTGACAAATGGTTCCCATGTAATTGGAAATCCATTCAATGCCATGTTCACTAGCTTTGCATTTGCAACTTTCTCCCCAACTATTGCAAGTTGATCACGAACATGTGTGACCGTCATAAGATAATTGATGATTGTGTTTGATCTAGTCATCATTATTGATGTGAGATTATTTTGCAATATCATCTTCCTATTTATGTTCTCACTTTGGTAGAGACTTACCAGGGAATCAAAGATATCCTTCAATGTCTTCTTCTCGAATATATGAGGGATTAGATTATCCCTTTATGGAATCCAATATCATCCACTTGGCCTTCACTTCCCTCTTGTTGTGAGATACCAATTGCTATAGATCTATAGGTGGAGTAAAAATGTCATTGAAAAATATCCTAGAGATCATTCTCTTCTAGTAAGAGTGTAACCCCCACCTTCTATGATTAGTAATTCAAGGTACCATACAAATAGTCCTCAAACATTAGGCCAATTGATGTCATCTCTAAGATCTACTATACAAAATCCCAAATTTGAAAATCAAACTTTGAAACCCTCTCATTGTTGTTCGTTCTTCCTTGTAGTTGATTTACAATTGCAAATCCTAGATAATATCAATCAGAGAAATAAGATCTGATACCATGTGAAAATATCAATCCCTAGGTGACTAAATTCCTTATGATCTCAATCAAAAAAGTAGATTGTTGAATTTAATCAATGCAAAAATAAATTTCATACAATAGCATTAATCGCACTATAGATGGAAATCAAATAGCAAAAGCATAAACAATTTCACACGTACATAGGTAATTACTCCTTCAATATTATCATTTCATTCCTTCGAAAAAAATTACAAGGAAACCTCCATAAGTTTCTTAGAACCAGTAGCTACATGTTTATTGAAATCACCTAGAACTATGGTTGTACAACTTTCTTGAGAGGCAAAGCCTATTGGGAAAAACTAGAAATAGTAGAAAACTACCGTACAACATGCAGGGTAGTTTGTACCACTATAAAGACCTATCTTCATGATTGCACATAATTGTTCTGTACACTTGTATAGAAATGTATGACACATATGGATTGTTATCTTCTACTTGGATTTGCCTCTTCCTGAATCCCTGATCTCTCTCTCTCTCTCTCTCAACCTACTTAATTGTTCATGTGTATTTGAACACTCTATCTAGACCTGTCTTTATAGTTTTAGCTAAGACAAAACCATAATATATTTCTGATATTAATCCTAGTCTAAGTCATGCATGCATGAAATATAGATTTTATATTCAACTGCTAAAAACAAGACTTTAACTTTTTAACTAAAGTGAATTACAAAATACAATTTACATTTCGAAAATAGAATTACTCTTAGAAAATCAATTTTTGAAAATATCTCGAACTACTTCTTGCATGTTCACACAAAACCTATGAAAAATCTCATGTCCGAGCTATAATTCTCAACATGTAGGTGTTGGAACGACTTGGGCACACCAATTTGCTAAAAAACAATATGGGCAAGCTACATGTTTGTGACAATTGGTTTCAAAGTAGAGTTTGGAGGATATTCACCACTGTCACTCTTGTGATAGTTGGTATCAAAGTTGATTGATGAAAATTTTAGTGCTCTTCACCACTGTCACTTCCATTATAGTGAGTTTCAGAGTAGTTTGCAGACTTGACTTTCATGACAAGTAAGACTTTATATCCGTTTGAGCACTCTCATTGCACTTGGAAGAACTTGCGAAGTGGAGGACTTTGGGATGGGTTTGACAACTGACATGGATTGGCTTGAAGCTTGAAGATTGAAATTGTAGACTTGTGGCTTGGTGCGGAAGGCAACCAATATAGGTCCATGCAGAACATTCTTGTTGGTTTAGGTGTGTTGTAGGCTTGAGGAAACAAGGTGGATTTGAATTGTTGATGTAGCCAAGTTTACCTTCATTTAGAGGTATAATTGTTCCTTGTTTCATGCATTATTAGAATTGTATAATGAGTTATTATTTGAATGTAAATTTGGGAGACATGGAGGAGTTCCAAGTGCAACCCACTTTGACAGTTGATCCAAAATACTTGGGGGAAACCCAAGTTCCATGAACTTCAAAGGGAACATTGGATATTCTAAGAACCTTGACAATAGGTCTTGGTAGGTTTTTGGATGAAAATTTGGATCGATGGATTGTTGGGACACATTCCTTCATGGAAACAAGGAATACTTGTATTACAGTTGTTGGAGGTGGACTTGGAAACCACCTACCATATTCCATCCATTGATTCAAGACTTGGGAAACTCACTGCCATGGAGTAGGCAATGGATCCTATGGGAACTTGAAGGTGCCAAGCTTGGTGAAAGAGGAAGATTGTGGAGGAGAATTTTTGTTGGAAAATTGAAATGTAGCAATCCATCCTCTCCTCCATAGTGATGACATGTTGGACAGTTTGGTGTCCAAGATGGAGGCACTAGTGATTGTGTGCCTTAGAATGTTGGTTGGGTTGTGGGAGATAGAGTGATAGCCTTGAGGAAGAAGTGAATTATTTTCCTGGGACAATCATGACGATAGTACCAAAGAAATGGATTCTTGGTTAGGTGGGGCAAGGTATTTATGTTCTATGTGATGGATGGAGACAGTGAAGGAGTTGACCAAGAAAACATTGACATACAACTTGTATGGTGCAAGTAGGAACGTAGACTAAGTTGACTTGGATGTTTCTCTCCCACCTTTGTATATGCAAACTTAGGATGAGGTAGAACACTCCTTGGGTAGCTTGCAGATGATTTAAGAATGAATAAGAGGTTATTATGGTCATTTGCCACACTCTTTTTGAAGGTTGAGTTGAAAAATATGACTTGATGGTTGGAGGAAAAGTTGGGGACTTTTCCTTGGTCCAAAGGATTTGTACAAACACATTGAATGTAGCATGAAAATATTATTTTGAGAATGAGTATGTAAATTCTCATGGGGTTGGCTTGGGGATTCCTAAGTGGCAACATTCATGAGGAGAGATCAATGTACATGAGCATGGAAGAGTTGGTGAAGTAATGTTGCAGTAGTAGGTTTGGATGTGTAAGACTTGGATAGATTGAACAATATTCTTGATGAAGGTTGGTTTGTAGTTGTGATGCAGACCCCCCTTCTCTCCTAAGGGCTTTGTGACCTCCCGGTCTAGGATAGATCAATAAACTTAGTTAGATCGACTCTTTGGGTCTTTGCTAGAACCAAACCCACTTACACAAGTCCTTTCTCCAAATGTGCAGGTTGTATGAGACCCGATGGCTCTCTCCTAAGCGTTGTTCAACTTCCATGCCAAATAGGTGCTAGTTCTTCTCTGGCTGAGCCCCTTCCTTCTTGCGACCATGGCTATGACTACTCACCTAACTCAAAAGGCGTTTCACGATTTTGCGTATTGGGTCTTTGCATGTGAGTCATCTCGACCCTCCCGACCTCCGAAATCTCAATAGGAGCCTAGAGCGTGCTAGCCCCTCTATTCTCCTTCATTGATGTGACCCTTCACTATGACCTGGGGCCAACCTTCCGAGCGCTTCATGATTTTGCATTTCATGAAGTTGGATACTCTGATACCAGGTGGTATCAGAGCTCAATTTTTTAATTTTTGTAGCAGAGGAGGAAACAGACAACATGGATTTTGATGAACTAAATGAGGAATTGGAAGCCCTAGAGAGAAGGGTAATGGTGCAAAGCTTGCACTTCCGATAATTCAAGTTGGAATCAGATGGAGGAGCATACCATCCAGAGGAATGGTTGGAGGAAGTTGGAGTTGAACCAACACAAGAGGAGCTGACAGAAGCTAATCTGTCAGAGGAAGAAGTTGAACAACAACTCGGTGATGAGACTGCAAAACTGAAGTTTGTAGCAAGGTGGAAAGCTAATGCCACAAAAGAAGAAGAAAATGATATGGGGGATCAAGATGATCTACCAACTCATAAGGAATAGTTTCAGCCGAGAATACTGCATAAGAAGAGCCAACCACTGGAGCGAATGGACATAGTAATAGAGGAGATAAGAAAGCTGATGTTGAGGTCAACAGAGGCAGTCAACAAAGGGGAGATGAACGGGGGAGAACCTGCAAAAGAAACAAGGAATAAGGAGAAGAAGTAGCAGTAGCAAAAACATAACTGGAGAGGAGCAAGAGGAAAAATCCAAGGAAAAGTTTGGGATCTAGGAGGATTTCAACACTGGAGGAGAGGAGCTCATGATAAAGAGCTCATGGTTTTCCTAGCAGTGGAGTATGATGCAGGAGCATCACTCCACCTCAGCAAAAGCGCCAGCAAGCCAACACATAGACGCGTAATGGAGAAAAGGAGAAGCATTGACCCTCCCATTTTTAAATTCAAAATCTTATCCCATGGGGATTTGCGTTGTAAGGCCGTAAGAGCCAAGCCATACCTTTGTATAGGTAGTGGATAGGGTTGTCTTAAATGGTTGCATGTAGCAGGCCTAGATCGTATTCAGGTCTAGACATTCATTTATGGAATGAGCCGTAGGATTATGGTGCCGTAAGTGAGATAGTGATAGCACTAAGGCGGTGAAGAAGATAAGCTCACAGAGCCCTCTTTTGTAATTAGAGAGAGATCTTGGGTAGAAAGAGACTTTAGAGAAAGAGATATCGGGTAGAGAGGTCTTAGAAGAAGAACTCGGGATAGAGTTAGATTAGGAGAACTTGAGAGAACTGGGACTCTGTTACAGTTTAGTTTTTGTAAAAATCTGTATAGACACATAGAGATAATAGAAAAGCATTTTTTCCTACATATCGTGTGTTTATGTATTTGTATTCATTTTTATGCTTGTATATGTCGTTCATGTTGTGAATGCGTGAAATGGTGAAGTATTGCATGAGTTTCAATTGTTTCACGTCTTTGAGTTTTCTAAGTGCAAGGAATGCACACAGTCTGCAAGGAGTGCGTTGACAGAGGTGAGTTAACCTCAGAGAAGCTCAAGAGAGATAGTGTTGAAACCTTCATCAATAGAAGTGAAAGGAGTGCATAGGAAGAACTTTGTGTTGAGTTCATAAAGAGACAGAGTTACTGAATACTTTGTAAGGAGAATCTCTGCAAGGTGTGCATCGAGCAAGGAGAACGCCAGGAGGGTGAGAAGAATTTATTTTCAAGAAATCCTTTGGATTTGAGTTTGACGAAATCCCAGAGATGCAAGGAGTGCATGGGAGATCGAAATCTTCGAGGAGATTAAGCTCAGAAGGGATAACAAAAGGATTGCGTGGGTGACAGAATTACTCTAAGTCCTAGAGCTCAGAAGAGATGACGTTGTGAGAGAGAAGCGAGACCCAAGATAGTTGGGTTCGCAGGAGAAAGTTCAAAGGCCGAAACCTTTGAACACTGAAAAAATATTCTAAGACAGGAGAAGTAAAAATCTCAGGAGGAGGAGAAACAACAATCGTCAGATTGGTTGTAAGGATAAGCTTGGTTCGTTGGATCAGTGCTTAGAGAACAAGGATAGCGCAGGAGAAGATAACATATCTCATCCATTGGATCTAAGCGGAGAGGGTCAAACATCGTTGGATCTAGGAGGAAGTGCATGAGATTTAACACTTTGTGTACACATAGGAGAGTGGATGTGCTAAAGAGTCGAAGTCCCGAAAACCATTTGGGATTGTTCATCCACTGGAAGGACATGTGGTGAAAATCTATTGATTTTGGATGGAATGAGCACACAAAGAAGTCAAAACTTCTGAATCCCGAAGAGATGAAATGAATCTGTATCGTTAGATTAAGAGGGAATACGTGTCAACGGGTCATGAGATCCAGGAGGAGGAGGAGGTGTAACGCTGAAACACCCAAAGGCCGAACAGTCGAAGAGCCGAGAGTCATCGATCTATAGAGGGGACACTTTTCAACAGATCACGAGCTTCAAGTAAAGTCACATTGGAGTTTCAGTTGAGAAATGAGACCACCGAACCCCGAAGATGCAAAGGGAGCACATCCATTGATATAGGATGAGACACACATTAGAGGATTAATAGCTTCGGATAAAAGAAACACGAAGGAAAGAAGTTGATATTTGAGATTTTCAAAGGCCGAAAATACGAGATCGACGAGAGTCGTCGATGTGAAGGTCAACACGCGGCGCCAGATCTAGGACTCCGGAGGGAAAGCAAAGGAAGGACAGGTCTGAAAACCCAGAGAAGATCTCAGTCGTTTATCGAGGAAGGAGTCATAGGACCGTTGATCTGGTTGTGGAGGCCGAAGTCCTGAAGCGGGAGTAGATCCGTCGATTAGAAGGACGTGTGGCTAGAGATCGAGCTATTTCGGAGAAATCTCTCTGGAAGAAAGGGAGGTTTGAAAATTGAAATTCCCGAAGGCTGAATTCGCGGAGGAGATCATGACTGTAGAAGTCAGGGAGACAGGTGGCCGTAGATCATTAAATTCGAAGGATTGGAGTACGTAGGTAGAGAGGGTTTGAGACTTTAAAAACCCCAAAGTCTGGAATCACGAATAGATATCGTCTGTTGATTCAGAGAAAGTAGATTTGGTCCGTAGGATTTGGAGAGGATCGATCTGAACCATCAATTCAAAGGTATCATTAAGATTGGGATATTGACGATCCTGAAACATTTCGAGGAATTGAAGATGCTTGATCTTTAACAAGGAATCGTGGGGTCATGCAAGAACATAGGCTGAAGACCCGTGAAAGGAAGGAGCTAGTGGAAAGGGGTTAATGCTCATGAAACAAAGAGTGCCCAGAGCGTGTAGACCGAGGGTGCGGGTATCATAGGACCTGCACCGAAATAGGAAAAAGGGACTTGTGTATAGTTGAATTTGGTTCAAAGAGGAACCCGAGGAGTCTATCCAACTCAGGACAAGGAAAGATCCAGAGACTAAGAGGTCGCAGAACCCCAGGAGGGTAGGGGGGCTGCATCAAGTTGTATCAGTGTGGTATTGGATTTCATTTGAAGTAGTAGGTAGCAACAACTAGAGGCATTTTTGATAGATTTGGGAAAGGATGCACTTATTCATGGATTGGATGGAGGGAATTTGCATGGAAAATTTGGCTTGGATGATGTGGAACAATTGGGTGTCGATTCCATATGGATGCATGGGTCTGGAAAGTGACTTGAGGATGGGAGGTCCTTGATGTTGTTGTTGAGAATGAAACCAATTTTTGGTGGGGGAGGATGTAAGCCCCTTTCCTAGAGTGGCCTCAAGAACTTTCGTCGCACTGACAAAAATGGATATCTTAGACGATTAAGCCACCTTGGCCCATTGGCAAGATGTACCTTGGACAAATGGATTCCTTGGCCTATGGCAAGGTGATTTTTGGATGGTTGGACGTCTTAGCCCGTTGGAAAGATTCTTCCTAGACAAAGTCAGGTGCACCTGCATGCATACAAGGTGCACCATCACAGACAGTGTAGCATCCCCAACCCCAAGTTGGGCCATGCCACTTAACAATTACACTTTTGATACCATTTAATTTATAACATGCTCTACATATCTAGTAATTATGCAATGTAAAGAACATACAATTCATGCATAAACATGTATAGTAAAACATATTGAATTTTATATAAGCATTCACACAGTAAATAAGATAAAAACACAGATAAAATAACACTTTCCTTTTAAATAATTCACCAATTACGTGCAGAGATCATAATTTACTCCCAACCATAGACTATATTTCTCATAAAATCTCAACAGTAGGTCACCCTTGAGATGAGGCTAGAAAATCCACCAAGGAAGGCTTCCTAAGCTAGACTAAGGTCTAACCAAGACAATAAAAATCAGGTCAAAGTGCCAACTACTACAACTAGCTTACAACCTCTCATTTCCCACAACCTGTCCCACCTGAAGAAGTGTACCCCTTCTCCGCTCAATAGTCCTTCGGTTGTCCCACTTTCTTTTCTGGGGCTTCAACAACAAGCCAAACATAAATTCTTAGAGCTCTATATCTATTTCCCAACACACAGGGAAACAAATTCCCAACAGTGTTCTCACCCAGAGAGAATGCTCATGGGATTGAAAACTTGCTTCTTTAGAATGCACATAGACATGACAACCTGCTTCTTCACCTCAAACTAACCAAGTTTACTGTTTACAATCAGCTCCAAACTCCAAAAGTACAGTACTAATGATGGATGGCAGAGAGTGTACATATGGTCAAATTGAATGAGAGAGTAATGGGTGAATGATGAGAATGATCCAAAAATACACTAAGTTCCCCCAATATATTTGCATGTTCCCAACTTGACACTCATCATGATGGGAAATGTATGGGCCCCACTTAGGGATATGTTCCCCACTTTAGGAACTTAGGATACAGATGCCATGTAATCAAAATTTAGGAAATATTAATATAATATTCCCTTGGGCTTAGCCCCTCTTCCTAGACTCTTAACCTCCCTTTCCCTCTAGTGTGGAGTTATAGCTCCCTATACTCTTTTTTTATGGTTGGTCTGCAACAATGATGTATTTTTATTAATAATTTGAGTGCGATTAAATATTACAATGATAGGCTCACTGGTCTTTTTAGCATCTAGGCTCTCCAGCCTAATAACCACACAGGAATTCTGACCTCAATATATATATACAATGGCACTATGGCCCAAAATATCTTGGCTCACCAACCTATATGTATATTTACAATTGGGGTTCAGCCTAGGGGTATTACATTCCCCTCCCCTTTATTATGCATCATCCTCAATGCATTATATACACATGTACAATCCAAAATCTTCAAAAATATGAGGGTAATCCTCCTGCATGGCATCTTCATGCTCGCAAGTTTCATCTTCAGGACTGTAACAGGTCCATTGGACCTTTACTATCCCTATTGCTCAATTCTAGAGTAGCTTGAATTTCCAATCCAATATGCACACCAATTGAAATCATAAGTCTCCTTCTTTCTCTACTTAGATCACATTTCAATCAATTACATTATTATCATCATGTACATACGTTTTAAGAAAAGACACATGGAACACATTGTGAATGCACATGGATGCAGGTAGTGCAAGCATGTATGCAATAGGACCAATCCTCTCTAGGATTTCAAAGGGTTCACAATATCTTGCTGCAAGATTTGAACAATTCCCCAATTTTAGGTAACTTATCTTGGCCTTTACTTTTAAGAACACATGGTCACCCACTTTAAAATCTCTGTGAGTTTTTCCTTTATCTACATAGTTTTTCTTCATGTCTTGGGTAGCCTTTAAATTCTTCTTTATCTTCACCATTTGTTTTTCCATTTCCTTGAGAAACTCTGGCTCGAGCACTTCTATGTCTACTAGGTTGTTCCAACTCACTCGTGTATTACACTTTCTACCATATAATGCTTCAAGTGGGCTCATCTTTAAAGATGCATGATACCCATTATTATAAGCAAATTCATCCAAGTGTAGATAATCTTTCCATTTTGATGGTTTATCCATCACTTACATCCTCAACATATCCTTAATCATCTGATTGACCCTCTATGTTTTCTCATCTAACTCTAGATGGTATGTTGTGCTAAAATCCATATTTGTCCCAAATCCTTTGAATAACTCTTTCCAAAAATTTGATGTGAAGTTATGATCTCTATCAAAAACAATTTCCTTAGGCACATCATGAAGTATGATAATTTCCCTCATATAAATATCTGCAATGTTAGTTGCCCTGTGAGTTAGTTTCACTGGAATAAAATAAGCATCTTTAGTGAGCTTATCCACCACCACCATGATGGAATCATGTTGCTTCACTATCCTTGGAAGCTTGGTGATGGAGTCTATTATCATCACTTCCCAATTCCAATTAGGAATCAGAAATGGTTGTAGCAAACCAATTAGATGATTTTGCTCAACCTTTACCTTATAACTTTCAAGACATCTGGATATATAATCAACCACCTCTTTCTTCATACCCGGCCAAAAATATTGGATCTTGACAGCTGCAATCACTAGTAAATTTGGGTCATTTTCCAACGACATTTTTGACATAATGTCGACGTAAGGTTGTCGGGATCCCGACAAAACTTGCCCCCACCCAAACATCAATTCTGGGACCATCTCACTTCTAATGGATACCCTGGTTGTCTCACTTTTGACTTCTCTGACGAACATGTGTCATCAAAGGCCCAATTCTACAATGCCGTAAATGGTCGTCTCACTTATAACATTTATGTTTTTTGAAGTGAGATGAACGAGTGCAACTATTGTTTGACTAATTTTCCATATCGGCCACGTTTCATTCGTTGGAAGTCAGATGAACAAGAAACTATTCGTCGATGAAGTTTCTATATCAGCCACGTTTCATTTGTCGGAAGTGAAATGATATAGAAAACTATTCATTGATGAAGAATATATATCAGCCATGTTACATTCATCGACAGTCAGATGAACTAGAAAATATTTTTCTATGAAGTTTCTATATCGGCCACGTTTCATTCGTCGGAAGTGAGATGATATAGAAACTATTCATCGACGAAGTTTCTATATCAGCCATGTTTCATTCGTCAGAAGTGAGACGACATAGAAACTATTCATCGACGAAGTTTCTATATCGTCCATGTTTCATTCATCGGAAGTGAGACGATATAGAAACTATTCATCGATGAACATTCTATATCGGCCACGTTTTATGCGTCGGAATTCAAACAACATAGAATCTATTCATCGAAAAATAGAGTAAACATTAGTGATCTGGAATACTACAGTTATCCCACTATCAAAAGTTTTTCTGGTTTCATCCAACTGTTTGATGCGGAATTTACGACCATTTCACCACATAGCCTTGTGGTGTTTCAACTGCAATATGCCAAACATGTAAATGATGCATTTTCAATTAATAAACATATTTATATAACTTGGAAAGTATCTGAAAAAAACACACCTCCATCCACATTAATATAATATAAATTAACTAAATAAAATGGGTGAATTTACTTGCATGTCCATCTTTCAAACCATATGCTAAATCAATTCCCCTTTGCGTAACATCGAAGTCTCCATTACAAAGAGCTTCTCTAACCAATTCAGACAATTATTTCCATGATAACCTACCGCCATGATGTTGTTTACATCTTTCAATCCATACCTTCATCCAATCAAGATTGTTTGCAATGTATAAATGTAGGGCATCCCAATCTTGAGCAATTGAATAAAAAACTCATAATTCACCAATATTAAAAATTAGTTAAAACCATGGTAAATATTAATATTTGATGAAAGAATAAATAACAAATGAGTATGATCATATATTACACAAAAAATGAAAAGTTATATGTATTATAAATCTCCACAATTTAATTACCTCACACTTTCTTCATTCTACCTTTCCCCAACAGGTGCTCCCCTTCAATTTTTTTGATGGACTTCACATCCCAAATGAGATCCGCTGCGTGCATAGTTGGTGATGCTAATTTAGGAAGAGCTGAATAATATACACCATGTATTGATATACCATATATCCCTCCACCATAGAATCCTCAAGACATGCTCTTTTTCTAACCAAATCCTTCAATGATTTCAAGTGCCTCTCCACCATCCACATTGACCTTGTGTGTACAGGTCCACACATTTCAATCTCCTCAACTTGGTGTATGATTTAGTGTTCTTGTGCATTGAAAAATGTTGGAGGTAGATACTTTTTCATTTCACACATTAGCCGATGAATTTCTCTCGTCCAATACTTTATATCATCTTGATGGATTTATTTCAATGACAACCATCTATAGATTGTTGGAGTTACTTCACACACACCTAGGATTTATTTTTCCTAAGGTTTTTCCTTTTTTATTAGTCATAATTAGTCACTATCTAGTCTCCTATATTTTAGGGGAGAATATTCCACTTGGAGAATATTCTCTTTCAATTGACACTTCAGTTTGACTAGTTGAGTTGAGTTTAGATGTTGCATTGGTTTTGTCACCATGCAACATTGGGATCATCACCATGATAATTAGACCTTGCCTTGGTATCATCACTAGACTGACACATTACCCTTGATTCCCTAAGTTAACTCCTCACTACTATCCGTTCAGTCAGTTAACTGAAGACTAGTTGACTAGTTAACTCAACTAGGTGGCAGTTCACTCCCGTAACTTCCTGAGAGACTAGACTAGGTGGAAGTTCACCCACATAACTGCTGGTGTGTGTCCATATCACTCTATACCACCACTATGGCACATTGGTTCTCCTCCAATGCGCACTCATTGAGTTATACAGAGTATATCATGTGTAAATTATTAATTATTCACAACGGTTAATGAGAATTCTTTGATTCTTTCTCTCCTTCTTATTATTTCTCAAATTCTCTCTACAAATGTGTGTATTATTGTTTAGCTATATCTATTCTGTGTAGGTTCAACACATTTACATGGTATCAGAGCCAACAGACTGTTAAAAAAAAGCTACACCAAAAGTTTTGCAGGTACAAAATATTGAAGACATCGAAAAGATGGAATTCCAAAAAGAATTCATTCTTAACCTTACAACAATTTTTCATGGAAGGAGAAAATAGCCATACATATCTGAACCATAGGGTTGCATAGTTTAACCTTGAATACATATACAAAACCGACATCATCCATAGAAAAATCCAAGTACTTAAATCGCATGGATGAGACACTCAGAACAATTTGCAGTCTTATTTCTCCCGATCTCCTTTTTCACATATCTTCCTGTAAGAATCCCAATGAATCCTGTACCACCTTGGAAGGGATCTTTGGAAAACATGATGAGATGAGGGGACACATGTTGGAGGTGGAGCTTCTCACATTAGATCCAAAAATCTTCGATAATATCCAATATTTCTTTACAAAATTCAAGGATTTACTGTTGCAACTCAAAGCTTGTGGGGTTGATAAATCAAAGGAGGAGAAAAAAATGGTTCTCACCATTCTCTCCAAGCTTGGTCCTAAATTATTTTCATTCGTATCCACATTCCATACTATCATATTCACCTCTGGAGCCACTTGGAAGATGCCTTCTCTTGAGGACTTTATTGAAGCCCCGACACAAGAGAAAACCAAGCTCATCAACATGGGCACAATCAAAGGCCCAAGGGTGCATGTACTCACTGTGCATGATGGCATCCAAAAATATCAGAAATATAAAGATAAATATAAATGGAAAGATCATGCACATACGAAGAAGGAAGGGTACACAAAACCCTTCACCGATGACTCCAGATCCAAAGGGGAAAAGGGAAGAAAAGGGGATAAATGCATGTAATGTCACAAAGGATTCCATTCAGAATATGCATGCATGAAAAAAACAAATAAATCTGATGTCTCAAATATTTCAGCTTGGAGATCGCATCCCCGAGGGTGCCAAGAAGAAGAAGCTAGAAGATCCAAATTCCAAGAAAGGCAATTCTAGCCATGCCTTGATTGTCATCAAATCCTCTCCTGATGCTTGGATTGTTGATTTAGGAGCATCACATCACATGGTTGCCTCAAAAGCAGTATATTCTTATTTGGATGCATGCAAAGGTCCTCCCATTATGATGGGGGACAACTCTTCTGTCGAAGTCACTGGCAAAGGAAGGATTGAACTCACCAACGAAAGCTTCGAGAATGTGTTGCACGTTCCCAAAATTTTTGTCAACCTTCTCTCTGTGTATCAGATGATGAATTCTGGCATTGGAAATAAATTCATATTCACACCAATTTTCGTGGACATCTACGACATGCAAACCAACTTAAGGGTTTCTACTGGTGAGGTAAATCATCAATCTAGATTGTATACATTTTCTGAATTCATTGAACCTAATTTGTCTTTACTTCTTACTCATGCTAATGAAAGTAGTAGGATATGGAACGAAAGGTTTGGACATTTGAATTTCATATACATGCAACAAATTATCAAGAAAATATTGTTTGATGGTCTACCAGACATCCATTTCTCCAAGGGAGTATGTGAGGGATATGTTCTCGGAAAACACCCTCAAGAGAAATTCGACAAAGGAAAGTCTCGGCGAGCTTCTGCACCTTTAGATCTGATCCACAGTAACCTTATTGGCCCTTTTCCATATCCATACATCATAAAAGTGAGGTTTGTTCTCATTTTTGTTGATGATTTCTCACGTTTTACTTGGATCTACTTTCTCAGGAAAAAATCCGAGGTCTTTCAACACCTCAAAGATTTCAAAGCCCTGTTTGAGACATAGTCTGAAAAGAAGATCAAAATCCTTCGAACTGATAACAGGGGAGAGTATGTAAATCATGAGATCTGTAATCTTTTCCATGAGGCAGGGATTCAGTTGCAGCATACAGTTCCCTATACTCCACAACAAAACAGAGTTGTTGAGTAGAAAAACCGATCTCCAAAGGAGATGGCATCTTGCATGTTGCATGAAAATTCACTACCATAGAGACTATGGGCCGAAGCACTTAACTATGAAACATACATCCAAAACAAATCTCCCCATAGATATGTCAAGGATAATACCCCCTACGAGGCTTGGAGCGGACTCAAACTGAAAGTGACCCACTTTCACATTTTCAGTTCACATGCATGGGCCAAGATTCCCTTTGAAAAGAGGAAGGCACTTGATCCACAAAGCACTGAGTGCATTTTTGTTGGATACCCTGACGGTGTGAAGGGATATCAGTTTTTTGATATTTCCTCGGTCTGGCTCATCATTGAGCGTAGTGTCCAATTTGAGGAAAGTGTCTTGCATGCACATCAACAGTCGCATGCAGACACCTTCATTCTTCCATCTGTCCGAGATGATGAGCATGCACATGACGAATCTTCTTCAGAAGAGAGTTCTGATTCATAGGACTCAGATGATTCAGATTCAGAGTCAGTACAGTCAGATGCAGTTGCAGAGCCAGAGTAGAGGCCTAAGTGGGCACATACTACTCTTCAGGATGTAGGGGATCTTGTTGGTGATCCAACCGATACTAGGAGGAATTGATTTGATTTCGATGATGTTAGGATATTTAGACACTTAGGAGTTAGTTAAGATCTACTTGGTCTAATATGTCGTTAGGTAAAAGTGTGTT
>ML793278.1:435445-446568 GCA_009831015.1 Picea engelmannii | reverse complement strand
GTAGCCGCGTTGGCTGGGGCCGTGGATGTTTCCTCGTAGGGGTTTTACCACGTGAAAACATCGGTGTGTTGATCTTTGATCTGGTTATGTGAGTGGTTACTGAAGGTGTTCGTCCTCTGTTGGAATACCTGTGTTGTCGAACAGATGAGCCTCTTGTTGCACTCACTGCCACTGAACCATTGCCCTCCAGGCATATTTTCTTGGTTCAGTCTTCAGATCCACAGTCTTATGGTGAGGTTGCTGGAAATCCCTTTTGGTAATCTGCCATGCAGGAGGAGTACAAATCCCTCCTCAAGAACCAGACTTGGGATCTGGTTCCCCTTCCTTCTGGGTGGAAACTTGTCAGATGCATATGGGTCTATAGGACCAAGAGCATAGTGGATGGACATATTAGAAGATACAAAGCTAGGCTTGTTGCCAAAGGCTTTCAATAGGTTCATGGTATTGACTATGATGAGACCTTTACTCCAGTAGAGAAGATGGATTCCATATGGTTGGCACTTTCCATTGCGGTAGCCAAGGGATGGGAAGTCCATCAGATGGACATGAAGAATGCATTTATTCATGGTGATCTCTCTGAGGATATATACATGGAGCAGCCCCATGGATTTATGCAGGACTCATATTTGGTCTGTCGACTGAAGAAGTCACTTTATGGCCTCAAGAAGGCTCGAGGGCATGGTATGCCAAGATGGATTACTGCCTGTTGTCACAGACATTTGTATGTTGTAAATCAGACTCGAATGTCTACATGCTCAGGAGGGTTGATTCACTTCTAGTTTTAGTTTTGTATGTCGATGACTTTCTCATCATTGGGTGCTCGACTTCAGCGATTGTTGCAGTCAAGAGGATTCTACATGACAATTTTTTGATGATGGACATGGGTCTGCTACACTTCTTCCTTGGACTTGAGATTAGTCAGGATGCATCAAGCATCAAACTGTCCCAGGCCGAGTATGCACGAGATCTCCTTGAGAGATTTCACATGACAGAATGCAAGTCTGCTCCGACTCCTTTCCTATTAGGAGTCGAACTTGAGGATGGAGGGGAGAATCCACTAGTTGACAACACATTGTACATACAACTAGTGGGGATCTTGTTGTATCTCACACACTCCAAACCATACCTCTCATATGCAGTTGGTGCAGTTTCCAGGTTCATGCAGGAGTCGCATGAGATACATTGGAAAGCTGCAAAGTGTATCCTTCGATACATACAAGGCACCATCACCTTTGGTATTCATTATGAAACAGACTCTACATTAGATTTCATTGGGTTTACTGATTCTGGCTGGGTTGGCGATAGCACTGATCGCAAGTCCACATCTAGTTACTCACTCAGTCTTGGTTTCGAGCCTATCTGTTGGTCGATCAAGAATCAAGCTTCCATTTCTCTACCTTCAGCCGAGGCAGAGTACATAGGGGTAGTTAACATAACCATTCAGGCTATGTGGATACAACAGTTTCTCACTGATTTGGGCATTCAGTTTCATCGGCCGATCATCTTTTGGTGTGACAACCAAAGAAATCTGAAGTTCTGCAGAGATCCATTTCAGAGGGAGTGGGCGAAGCACATCGAGATACACATTCACTACATCTGATACTTAGTACACAAGGGGATCATCGACTTATAGTTATCTCCTTCAGCAGAACAAACAACAAACATCTTCACCAAGACCTTCACTAAGCAGAAATTCCATTCTCTGTGAAGTCGTCTTGGAGTGAAGGACACCGTTTCCTAGCAACTGTAGTTCTTCTTTTTACATACATTTTACCTTGATGGGGGGTTTTTCCCATGACTTTTTCCCTCTTTCCTCACTTTATTTCAGTGTATCTTTTGTATTTGGGTACCTAACATGGCCTCATTGTCAAGACCCATTCTTTATTTTCATCATAGTGATGTTTACGAGGGGTGTTGGAGTTATTTCACACACACCTAGGATTTATTTTTCCTAAGGTTTTTCCTTGTTTATTAGTTATAATTAGTCATTATCCAGTCTCCTATATTTTAGGGGAGAGTATTCCACATGGAGAATATTCTCTTTCAGTTGACACTTCAGTTTGACTAGTTGAGTTGAGTTTAGATGTTGCATTGGTTTTGTCGCCATGCAACATTGGGATCATCACCATGCTAATTTGACCTTGCCTTGGTATCATCACTAGACTAGTGCATTACCCTTGATTCCTTGAGTTAACTCCTCACTACTCTTTGTTCAGTCAGTTAACTGAAGACTAGTTGACTAGTTAACTCAACTAGGTGGCAGTTCACTCCCGTAACTTCCTGAGAGACTAGACTAGGTGGAATTTCACTCCCATAATTGTTGGTGTGTGTCCAGATCACTCTATACCACCACTATGACACATTGGTTCTCCTCCAGTGCGCACTCATTGAGTTATACAGAGTATATAATGTGTAAATGATTCATTATTCAGAACAGTTAATGAGAATTCTTTCATTCTTTCTCTCCTTCTTCTTCTTTCTCCAATTCTCTCTGTAAATGTGTGTATTATTGTTTAGCTAGATCTATTATGTGCAGGTTCAACACATTTACACAGATCATGATGCAAGAAAATAACATGTTTCAACAAAACATAATATATATGACATTACAAGTAAAACATATGTCATTAAGTACAACAAATTGAAAAAACATTTTGCATGTAAATCACAACTACTTACCTCATGTATTTTCCAAGATCATATATAACTTGTTTGGCATTCTTGTCAAAGTTGTTTGGGGGAGATAGAGGTAGAACATAGTGTAACAATAAAAATGAATCGTTATTTGTTTCCAAAGTAGATAAAAAAATAAAAAAAATATTTAAAAATGTATATGACTAATATATTAATATGTATACCAAAATTATTACCTTAATGAAGGTATGCCAATCATGTGTTTTTACCCCACCAAATTCACCTTTCTTCGTTAAAATATTATTTATGTTTGAAGAAAATCCTGTGGGAAATTTGATTCTTTGAATGACCTCTTTTACATCATTTCTTTGTTGCTTTGTTAATAACCATGGAAGGTTATTTCGGTCTCCATCACTATTTGATCGAATCACACTTTGCATTGCATGATTGTCTTCCTGAATGTTAGTACAAATTTTGGCAATCTTTTATGTATCCCTCCTATCATCTATGATTCACCATAACATTTATGTCATATTAATCCCAATATGCATTGTATCAAACAAATGAGCTATTTTTAGCTCATCGTAGTAGGGAAATCTCATGAATTGAGTGGGATAACATTTCATTCCTCGTGGAAGCCAATTATTAATACCTTCATGATGACAGCCTTAAGATGAAGTAGAAAAGAAATCACAACAATAATTATCAAATACGGTAAAATAAATTCAATAATTAAAATAAAAATTCAAAACAATATTACACATACGATACATAAAGAAATTATGTACCTTGACGATTTATGTTATATTCCAACCTTCGTCGGTGAGGTGTCATTCTTTGTGGTTTTAATCCAGTCTCTTCTTTCCAATTGAAAATATGTTTTTTAGTAGTACGATACATATGGTTCTTAGGGAGGAAGTGCCTATACTCATCAAACACCATCTTTACTAAACTTTTTGAATGATGATACTTCATCTTAGGACCACAAACTGGACATGAAAACTTACCCTTCGTTTGAAGACCTGCAATAGATGGATTAATGTCAATTATACGATGGGATTATTTAAAAAGCATGCATGTTATCTTTAAATAATTATATAGTATTAAAGTGCAACATAATGTTACATAACACAATAATGTGTTAGTACTGGGGCATGATGAATTTTCCATACAAGTATTCCACGGAATTGAAATTTATTCTCCCCAATTGGATTACAAATGTCATACATAGTGATGTCAGTCCATAAATTTAGTAGCTCATCGATAAGAGGCTTGATATATACATTCATATATTTAACTTAGTACTTACCTAATTGTTTGAAATTACACATAATTAATACCATGATATGTATATTATATAAGTAAATAAATAAATAAAATATATTCTGCAAAAAAAGAAACAAATGAAAATGTTACATTCGAAAAATTAATGTAAAAAAATACTTGGAACAATCATTGTCAACATTATGTGCTCCCACTTTACTGACATCCAAGGATGAATGTTATTGTTGATAACAAAAATAGGCCACATTGATTAAATAGACCTAAGCTCTCCAAATGGATTAACACCTTCAGTTGCCAATGAAATCCTAACATTACGAGGTTCATCTTTAAATTCAACCCATTTTTCCTCAATTTCCCTAAATGCATAACCATTTGCAGGCATTCGAAGAACACCATCTCCACTTTTGTTTTGTGCATGGTAATCCATAAACAGTGTTATGCTTTTGCACTTGAAAAATCACTACAAACGTGGAATTATGAGGATATGACAAAGAACCTTTCGAGGCACCCTTTTTGTTACTTGATCGGCTTGATATCTATTGATATGACATTGTGAACATTCTGTTTTCGATGCATGTTTTCCATAATATATAATATGATCATTAGGAAATGCATCTATAGTTTGATACTCCATTCCAATGTATTTCATAATGGCATGTAAATATCTATATGTGCGAGGTAAAATATTTAACAATGGTAACAAAAATTCACCTAACAATCTACAACATAAAAAATAACTAGTTAATGTAAAGAATATTAATCATAAATATTGCATTCTTATTTTACACATTAATTAACACTAAAAAGAGAGAGAAATAATCAACCTTTATGTATATGTGATGAAACATATTACATACCTTAGGATTTGTGTCATACAAGTGTTCTACAAATGATTTATAACCTTTAAGTTCACCAACAACAATGTAGCGGAGATAATATTTTTTCTTGAGCCTTTATAAAGTCGTTTATTTTCCTTTTCTATCAGAGGTTCATCATAAATACCATCATTGTCCCCATCCTCATTTGATTTGGTGAACAAGTCTTGGATCATTTGATTTGTCCCATCATCTTGAACTATTTTATTATTTTCATCTTCTTCCATAGGATCATTAACTTGATCTTCATTATTTTCTTTGTGTTCCTCATCTTGTACAACATCATTTATACTACTACTTGGTGCATTCTGCATAAAGTTAGGGGGAAATTCTAACTTTATAATTACAAACAATCATGCAAAATTAGTGTGTATAAAAATATTAAAACAATATAAAATTTTGT
Organism: Picea engelmannii; assembly: GCA_009831015.1. Lineage (NCBI taxonomy): Eukaryota > Viridiplantae > Streptophyta > Pinopsida > Pinales > Pinaceae > Picea > Picea engelmannii. The sequence goes on along the minus strand of ML793278.1, from coordinate 441,372 downwards.
AAATACAATCAATATAAAGACAGATAATGAATATATAGATAATTACCACGGGTCGATATTCATTCGATCCCACGTCAATGTGCCCATATCTCCTACAATGTCTTTTAGTTGTTCCTATAAAAATTCTTATAGGATGTGTAGTACAACACATTTTGCAAGGGCAATAACATTTATCGTCACCCTTTTCACCCTCTTTACTTTTTTTCTCACCTCTAATATTTTTTGACATTCTTCCCCCCCAAAAAATAGTGATGATTATCTTATAAAATTGAGTGGTGTAATAGAATATCTATTATGTTTTTCTAATGTAATTGAAATATGAAAATAAATCTATTGTTCACTTGACAAGAACACCTTATACCTTTTTTGAGCCATCGTCATTAGCAAAACTATCACAACATCTCTAAAATGCAACATATTTATTATTATTTTTTTCCGTCGGAATTCCGACGATAGTTGACCAAGTCAAAGTTGACTTATTCAAATAGTGGGTGACCGTTTGAAGAGAGAAACAATTAGCCCTACTATCGTCACTAGTGAGACGAATCTAGAGATATCGTCGATATTGAGACAAATATAGAGGGAGTGTTGGTATTGAAATGAATCTAGAGGTTTCTATCTCAAGTCCGATGAATGAGGGCATGATTGAAAAAAAATTGAAAAATTAAAATATGTATCTTGTATTTTTCGACAGTACGACCAATTTTGTCTGTACCATTGGAAATTGTTCGTCAAATTTTTTTCAATATGTAATAGTGAATTTTCTGGTATCCTAGGTGCTCAGCATAAGGCACATTATGCATCTCTCTCAACACCAAATTTTTCATCTTTTGAGAATTAGGCACATATGATCTACCTTTGTACATGAGGATTCCATCCTCTCTCAGCTCATAATCTTTAATTTTTTGCTACAAATTACCTTGTTGTAGTTTTTCCTTTGTCTCTATATAATGCTTATCTGATTTTTCATCTTCTGAAATTCTATCTTTCAAATTAGATTTTCACATGATAATGGTTGTAGCATGCATCACATGCACCCTCCTACTGAGTGCATTAGCCACCTTGTTCTCCTTTCCTTTGATATACTTTATCTCAAAGTCATACTCACTGAAGAATTATAGCCATCTACTTTTTCTAGCATTCAAATTTGGTTGTCCAAACAAATATTTTAGACCACTATGGTGTGTCCTTGGCTCAAATATGTTTCCCATGAGATAGTGCCTCCACATATTCAAGGCATGCACTATGGCTACCAATTCTAAATCATGAGTGGTGTAGTGTCTCTCATGCTCTTTTAACTTTCTTGAATCATAACATACCACATGTCCATTCTGACTAAGAACTCCTCCAAACCCTTCTTTGAATGCATCGGTGCATACAACAAAGTATTCATTAGGATCAACAATCCTCAAAACTGGTGCACTTTTCAACAAGTTATTCAAAAGCTAAAAACTTATTTCACAATCAAGGTTCCATTCAAATCTCACACCCCTCTTTTGAAAAGATGTGATTGGGTGAGAAATTTTTTAAAAACCTTAAATAAATATTCTATAGTAACTTACAAGTCCCATGAATGACCTCACCTCCGAGACATTATTTGGTGTTGGCCATCCTTCAATGGCACTTATATTTTTTGGGTCCACTGCTATACCTTCCTTTGAAATAATATGGATCAAATAATGAATCTTCCTCTGGTAGAATGAACACTTTCTCAACTTTGCATACAAATAATGCTCCCTCGATACTTGTAGCACCATCCTAAAGTAATAATCATGATATTCTTCAGACTTAGATTAAATAAGTATGTCATCCAAACATACAATGATGAACTTATCCCAGAAATATCTAAAGATACCATTCATCAAACACATAAAGGTAGTTGGTGCATTTGACAACCCAAAAGGCACTATTGTAAACTCATAATGGCCATACCTTGTTCTAAATATTGTCTTGCCGATATCTTCTTCTTTAATTCTCACATGAGGATAGACTAACCTGAGGTACATCTTGGAGAATACATTTTCATCTTTCAACTAATCAAAAATATCATCTATCCTTGGCAAAGGATACTTGTTCTTCATAGTCACCTTATTCAGTTGTCGGAAATAAATTCATAACCTCAAGGTCCCATCCTTCTTTTTCACAAATAACAATGGGGAACCCCAAGGAGACATACTTCAACATATATACCCCTTCTTCAAAATCTCTTCAAGATGCATTTGCAATTCCTTCATCTCTGGTGTACTCATCCTATAAGGAGTCTTGGATATTGGATCTGGTCCAAGAATCAAATTAATAGAGAAATTAATGTCTCTTTTCAGTCGCAACCCCGATATCTCTTTTAATACATCTTCAAATTCTCTTAGAAATGCATAGTCTTCAATGATTGGTACTTTGTCCTTAGGTATCTCTACCATTTGTGATGCAAATATTTGGCATCTATTCCTGAAGCTTTTCTCCAAATGCAAGGCTGAAACTTATTTGATAGTTACTTCCCTTTTAATACCTTGAATTGTTCTCAAGTTCCCTTCCTCATCCAAACAAGTGAATGCTTTGTTATAACAGTCTAGGACAACATGGTGCTTGTCCAACCAATCCATAACAATCAAAAAATCATTTGAACCCAAATGTATGATATTAAAATATGCCTTTGTACTCAATCCATTCATGTCTATTGGAAACTCCTTAACCAACTCATTAATTCTTATTTTAGCTCCTATATCTAGATGAACCAACCAATATTTCCCAAGTTTACTTCTTGGAAAATGAAATATTTTCACCAACTTAGGATCTGGATAGCTATTTAATCAATTAAAATAATAATAGGTTGGTCATTGATCTTACCTTCCACTTCAATCATGTGAGATTGAAATTCAACTTGCTTGTTGTCCAGAGATGCATAGATCCTTTGCATTATTTTTCCCATGTCTTCGATTGTATCATATTGTTTTACATTGTGAACAATCCTTACTTTTTCACTTCTATGAGGAAAATCATTGTACATGTGGTCTCCCTCAAAACCCCAACATTTTATAGGTTGTTATGTTGTTCTTTTCCCCAAATCTTCTATCATTCTGGGCTCATTTGGAGTTGGTTGTCCTTGAAATTATTTCTGAAGAATGGTGGTTTGTTCCCCTTCTTCCTCTGCTCTACATTTCCTTTCTTCTTATTTTCCCAAGCCTTTTGGAAATTTTGTCTTCCTCTATGTTGATCATAAAGGCACTTGGATCTCCTTATTGCTTCATCCTATGTCTTGGGATCATCATACTATATCTTGTCATTGAATATTGATGGAATCCCACTCATGAACCTTTGAATCTTGACTTGTTCATCCTTGATGAAGTCAACATACTTCAAAAGTTGTAAAAATATTCTCTCATACTCATCCATGGTCATACTCCCAAGCTTGATTTCAAATAACTCCTTCATCCTCATATCATAATAACACTTGGTCAAGTATTTCTTCTGAAAATACTTCTTGAAATACCTCCAAGTGATTTTCTTCTCATCAATGTGTTGTACTTGCATAATCTGGTCCCACAACATTGATGTTTTTCCCTTCAGTTGATAAATTGCAATTCTTCTTTTTCCCTATGAGGAGTAATTATGTAACTAAAAATACTTCCTCATCCCCAATAACCAAGTCTCTACATCCTCATCTTTATTGTGTTCACCATCAAAGGTAGAAGGCTTGATCTTATTCATTTCTCCTTGTAGTTCATTTACTCCAGACTTTCTGCTATAATTTTTGACATGAGATGGACTCGAGATAATGTGTGCTCTCCTAAATGAATGTCTTGGTGAGTGATGATGATGCCTATCAACATTCATAGATTCTCTTCTTTTATCATGAGATCTATGGCTCTTTGACTTGCTTGATTTTGTTCCCTTAACCACTTTCTTCTCTATTCTATCCAAACTCTACAACAACTTGATGTTGATGCCATCTTGCTTCTCTTTGGATTTAAAAATACTCTCATTATCATCCTTATAGCTCTGAAAATACAATTTCAGACTCTTGATAGTCTCTACCAAATTCATGCTCTCCTCCTTGCCTTCTCCATGCCTATTTGATTTTGTACTTGCATTACCCATACTCACATATAACCCCTTGACTTCATCTTCATGACTGTAAGTCCTCTGTGCATATTCCATGCCTTTGGTGTCTTTGTTGATCCTGTTTTGATCTATTTTCCCTTAATTCTGCAAAATTTTCATGCAACATGATTTTTTAGACTAAAGAATTTAACAAATCTATAAATTCATTCATCATTCTACCCTTTAAATGCACCATAAAATATTATTTATGATTATTATTTAATTCTACTGTTTAATTGACATTTATGGGTGAATATATGGACTCCTCTATCCAATACCTTTCACACGATTTCTTTCTTTCTCAATTCCGAGTCTTAAGTAGAAAGTTATGGCCATTTAATCATTACTCATTTTCTCCTTGTGCACACCCTTCAACAAAGTGCAACTTTTATCTATGTCCATACATATTTTCACCTATTCCTTTGGAAGTTTGTTAGGAGCTCAAACGGGTTCCTTCATTACCATATATTGAACAACTTGTCCAATTTTCACCTTCATTTGGACTCTAGGATGCACGTCTACCTTCGCTTGTGCAAGTTTAAGTACCCATATTCTGAATATAACTCCATGGATATATTCTATGGCTCAATAGATTTTTGTAGACTGCTCATGTTCCCCAATCCAGTTCATGAGTAGGAATTTATGGCCCCTGGAAGTCAATTGGGCCTCATTTTTACATTGCATTGTTTGGCCTAAAACTCCCTCATATAGGCTTTGTTCAAAGAAAAATTTATCTCGTTAAAAATATCTCTTCGATATCTATCATTTTAGATGTAGGAAATACAATATCACAAAAAGTGGAATTCTAAAAATGTCGTTTAGGATTTCGAAAATGGCCTGCAAGTTAAGGACCTATAAATTACCCGATTTTCTGAGAAATTTTCACCATTTTTTTTAAATTTTAGTTGAATTGTGTTGACTAGGATGTTGACATGCCATCCCAAGTCCACATGGCACCTCAAGGTGGTTCCATGTCAACCATCATGCCTACTTGGTGTTACACATCAAAATTCCTCACTTTGAAAGTATCACAAGTGTTGCACTTTCATTGTCACAAGTGTCATAAGTGCCGCAAGTATCACACTTTTTATTGTCGCAAGTTTCGTAAGTGTCACATTCACTTTTTCTAAGTGTCACATTTCAAACGAAACCATGAAAACACTTGATACAACCCCTAAAACATGTTATAAGAATAATCCCCGTCATCTGACAGTCGAAACAAATATTTTTCCTATGGATTTACTCATCTTGGTGACTTTTTGGAAGATTAGTGCTCCCCTGCTCATATACAGGGAGCGCTAGCACTTCTTGTCCATCTCAGAGGGAGATTTACAGTGCTCTTTTTTCCATATTAAAGGAGCCCCGAGTTGGTTGAGGGAATCTTGGAGGAAATCCCACTTTCCTCTAAAGACAACTATGGATGGATTGGGTTAGTTTGGCTCGAATCTATCTTCAGGGATGCATCTAAGGAAGATATCAAAACTATTGGAGCCATATCCTCAACTAATTCCAAATATACCCAAGGTAGTTGAGCCTCTCAAAGCCTATAAATGGAGGCATTCCCATGGTGAATAAAAGGAGAAAATCAACAAAGCATTGTTATTTTGATTGTGGATCTTTCGAGCAAGGGTTGGACAAGGAAGACTTGGAGAGGCTTCCGCAACATCATCTGAATATTGTAAGTTTCCTTTTGAAGTTATCATTAATATACTTGGCCTATTTCCTTCAAGTATGTGTTTACATGTGCTTGTCTATGCCTGTCTTAATCTTCATAGATCGATTGATTTTTTCTAATTCATTAGAGTAGGAGATAGTGTTTGTTTCTTGTT
>ML793278.1:412839-428802 GCA_009831015.1 Picea engelmannii | reverse complement strand
ATATATATATATATATATATATATATATATATATATATATATATATATATATATATAGCCTATGATTCATCCTATGGGTATTTCAGATGGACTTGGATGCACTTGCGGATAGATAGGGTGCATTGTAGAACAATGACAAGTCAGTCACACCAAAAGAGTTGGACAGACTTGGCTAGAGGTAAAGTAAGGTTGCTACATGTATCCTCGTCCACGGACATGCATTAGCATGGAAGACGAGTGACCTAGACGACATGATGATTTGGGTGCGTAGACTTATACGTATTGATGCAGGAGCATTGTTGGAAAGCATGCAGAGGCAGGACCACTCAACATGTGAGAGTTCTTCCAGAACTTCAACGTTGGTAGTTGCAACAAATTTTGAAATCCACCTTAACTCAGTGTCGGAATTTACCTTTGGAGGCATGCTTGAACCAATGGCAAATTTTACCCTTTGAGGCACGTTTTGAAAATCGTAAACAGAGCAGGAGTTTCCACTACGGCTCTAGAATGCAACTGAACTAAGATAGCGTAGGATGAATATTAGAGTAGGCAAGTAGCTAGGGGAAACCCTAGAAATCTTTTTGAGTTAAGTAGAAGTTTGTACGCCTAGTTGGGGAAAGTAGCAATACAGAGAGAAATTAGCTGTAAGAGAACTACGAGTTAGCAGGAGATCTCAGTTTTTGAGTTACTATAATTTGAATGTATTTTGTATCCATTTCGACACTTGTGAAGATAACAGAAGGAAAAATTGATCCAAATGCATGGTTTGTGGACTGTGTGTGTTTTCCTGTCGTTTCTGTTTTCATGAACAAGTGAATGGAACTATGCATGTTAGTGTTCCAGTTTCAATTGTTTCTCTTCATTTGAAGCTCTGCAAGGTGTGCGTCAAGCCAGAGAGGAACGCAAGGATATAGGAGGGGGGGGAGGGGGAATTTCTTTGTGATAAATCTTGTGGATCTGAGTTATCGAAATCCCTTAGACGCAAGGAGTGCGAAGGAAATCAAAGTCTAAACCAGATGAATCTCAGGAGGAATAACACTTTGGGAAAGTGTTATCGAGATCTAGGAACCCATTTCCCGGGGTAAGCGAAGGTCGGAACCTTCGAGGACTTAGAAAATATTCTAGGTCGGGGAGATTAAAATCTCAGGAGGAAGAGTGTTGTTGGCTGTCAGATCACGGAGGAAGGTCAACATCCATCTGATTCGAGACAAATACGCAAGCTTTGATGCTGCGTACATCCAAGAGGGAAATCCACAAAAGTCTGAACAAATGGTGGAGAGTTTACAGGGAGAGTCGTGAAATCCCGTGAGCTGTTGGATCAAGCAGAGATGTGGGGAGGTTAACAAGGAGACCTTTCAATGCTCGACCCTCAGGAGGAATAATATCCGTCGATTCCCAATATATCTAGACCGTTGGTCCATTTCATGATATCGCCTATCATGAGTTGGGGGGGACATAGGTCCTTGAATCCCAAAACCCCAAACCTCGAAATAGTGATCTGCCAAGATGAGATTAGGACCATCGGATCTCCGGAGGCTTAGAGCCATTGAGCCGCAGCAAGGGAGTGTTTTAGTATTTCAGCGACCGGGTGGAGGAGCGAACAGATTTCGTGCATGGCGAATTTGCAAAACATGAAATGCCAAAATAATCATAGTCGTCCGTCTAAGAGAGACCTAGATCTCGCATCATCATGATTTTGGCGTTCGTGACTTGGAGGGGTCAAGCGCCTTGTATCGCAAGTCCCGATACTATGAACCGTGATATGATTTCGTGGTAAAGCTTGTGGTCACGAGTGTGTGGTCATGTGAGTTGGAAAAAGGGAGGAGCTAACCTCTGTTATCCCTCATCAGTGTTTCGGGACTTGGAGGAGCCAAGGACTCATCGTATTGGAAAGCTCGGGGTCGCGAAACGTGACGTTCCTTTTAGGCTAGGCCTGTGGTCACGCCTATGGTCACATGGAGTGGGGTTTTGCATCTAGTGTTGGTTTGCGTGGGCACAAATCAGATAAGGACCTATGGATTAGAAGAGGGAGGTTCCAGCTCGGAACCAGAAGAGCCATTTTAGTTCCGAAATTAGAAGATCTTGACCGGGAGGTCACGCAACCCTTAGGAGGGATAAGGGGTCTGCATCAGGTGGTATCAGAGCTGATTATTCTTCGTCTATAGACTTCATGTGAAAGAGAAAGAGGAAGAGATGGAGAAATCAGAGTTGTACTCTGTGTGTGACAAGCAGTCATCACAATGACGCCAAGGAGACGAGAGGCACCTTTAGCCAATTGTGTTGTAGAGAGGGAGATGCGAGAACTTCGCACCAGATTGGAAACAATGGAAGTAGCACAGAGAAGAGCACCTGATGCTAGAGACGTCAGTGAAGAAGAAAGTGAAGAGGTTGAAGTTGAAGAAGCTGTAGGAGAAGACGTTGTAGAAGAATGTTTGTTGAAAGTAGTTTCCAGACTGGGAGGTAGAGCTAAGATAGAGTTTCCCATGTATGAGGGAAACCTAGATGCTGAAGAACTGTTGGATTGGATAAGATCCATGGACATACAAATCAATTATGAAGACGTCGATGAGTAGAAGAAGGTGAAGCAGGAAGTCACCAGGTTAAAAGGACATGCAACAATGTGGTGGGATGAACTACAGGCTGAGAGAAGAAGCAAAGGAAAACAGAGGATAAAGAGTTGGGACAAAATGGTAGCCAAGTTGAAGGCTAAGTTCATGCCCAAATATTATCAGATAAATCTGTTCAGGAAGATGCAGAACCTGAGACAGAAAGGGATGACAGTTAATGAGTACATCAAGGAGTTCTACCGGCTGAACATAAGAACTGGACAACGGGAGAGAGATGAAGAGAAAGTCACCAGATATATAAATGGATTGAGATATGAGATCCAAGACGAGCTCAACATGATGTCAATCAGAACCATGGAGGATGCTTATCAGTTTGCACTGAAGGCAGAGGAGAAGTTGACCAAAAAACAAAGTCAGCGAGGAAGAGGTAAAATCTCGGTCCCAAGTAAGAGCAAGGGGTTTAATTGCGACATAACACATCAGCCTAAGGATGAGGCTTGAAAACCACACAATCATTTGGAATGAGGAGGAAGTTCACGAGAAAGACAGGGTGGCGGAAGAAACTCTTATGGAGGAAGAGGCAGAGGAGGAGTAAGATTCTATGCCTATGGAAAGATAGGACACATGTCTTGGGAATGTCCCAAGAAGAATAAGGAAGGAGGAGAAGCTCACATCTTAGAAGCCCAGCGAAGAAATATTGATGCAGAGGGAGCAGAGTATGGAGCATCCCTAATGTTGAGAAAAGTTCTCTTGAAACCTGAGGCAGAAATTGAAAATCCAGTGCAGAGAAATAGTCTCTTCAGGACATCTTGCAAGCCTAAGGACAAAGTATGCAAGGTGATCATTGATAGTGGGAGCACTGACAACCTAGTATCCACAGAGATGGTGGAGAAATTGGAGTTGAAGACAACTGCACATCCAAAACCATACAAGGTCTCATGGTTTCAAAAAGGACACCAGGTAACGATTACTAAACAATGCCTAGTTGAAATGAAGATAGGAGGTTATAAAGATGAAATCTCGTGTGATGTAATCCCCGTGGACGTATACCATATTATTTTGGGAAGGCCATGGCAGTTTGAAAGAAATGTCATTCATGATGGGAGGAAAAACACATATACATTAGAGAAGAATGGTAGGACGCATATGTTGCTGCCAATGGAGGAGAAGAGAGTAAAGAAGGAAGCCAACACAAGCATACTTCTCATGAGTGGGAAGGAACTCCTGAAAGAAGTCAAGGAAGAACAAGAGATGCAGTTCGTTGTGGTGAGGAAGCCCGGAGTCATCCTTACGAGTACATCAATGGATGATTTTCCTGAAGAAGTTCAGGAGCTACTGGATAATTTTGTTGATATAATGGTGGATGAGCTGCCAAAATCATTGCCGCCCATCAGGAGTATCAATCATCATATCGACTTGATACCAGGAGCAAGTCTGTTGCACAAATAAGCGTATAGATTAACACCTCGAGAGAATGAGGAGGTGAAGAACCAAGTCTAAGAATTGTTAGACAAAGGTTTGGTCAGAGAAAGTTTGAGCCCATGTGCAGTACCAACTATGTTGAGCCCAAATAAATATGGATGATGGATAATGTGCATAGACTCAAGAGCCATCAACAAGATCACCATCAGGTACATATTTCCTTTACCAAGAATGGATGATTTAATGGATTGCTTAAGTGGATAAAATTTCTTTTCTAAGATAGATCTGAAAAGTGGATATCACCAGATCAGGATGAGAGAAGGTGATGAATGGAAAACAACCTTTAAGACAAACAAAGGTCTATATGAGTGGTTGGTTATGCCATTTGGATTAACAAATTCCCCAAGTACTTTTATGAGGTTGATGACTGAAATTATGAAAGATTTCATTGGCAAGTTTGTGGTTGTATATCTGGACGATATACTGATCTTTAGCAAGACTAAAGAGGAGCATTTTAGGAACCTAACGCTAGTAATGAGGAGGCTACAATAGGAGAAGTTGCTGATCAATTTGAAGAAGTCCTCTTTTATAAAGACAAAACTCATTTATTTGGGTTTCGTGATCTCTTCGAATGAACTGAAGATGGATCTAGAGAAGGTGAAAGCGATCAAAGAATGGTCGCCACCAAGAAGCATGTTCAAGGTAAGGATCTTCCATGGATTAACAGTCTTCTATAGGAAGTTCATTAGAGACTTCAGTGGAATTTGTACACCAATAATGGATACAGTGAAGAAGCGGCACAAGTCCTTTAAATGGACAGAGGAGGCCGAAAGGAGCTTCAATATACTGAAGGAGAAGATAACATAACGACCAATTCTGATCTTGCCGAATTTTGAGAAGACATTTCAGGTAAGATGTGATGCAAGTGGAGTTTCAATAGGAGCAGTTTTGAGTCAGGATAACAGATCTGTTGCCTATTTCAATGAGAAGTTGAATGAGACTAAGAAGAAATACTCCACATATGACAAGGAGTTCTATGCCATAATTCAAGCATTGAAGAAATGGAGACATTATCTTGTCCCGCAAGAGTTTGTCTTGTATAGCGATAACCAAGATTTACAATTCATAACCAGACAGGAAAAATTGAATCAGAGGCATGCAAAATGGGTTGAATTTATGCAAAATTTTACTTTTTTCATAAGACATATTGCTGGGAATGATAACAAGGTTGTTGATGCGTTAAGCAGGAAATGTTTGATCATGCGGGAATTCCAGGTGAAGACCTTGGGGTTTGAACACCTTAAGGACATGTATCATGACGATGCAGATTTCAAGGAGGCATATGAAGCATGTGCTAATCCTTTGTTGAGAGATAGAAGTCAGTGGATAGAATACATGATTCAGGAAGGACTGTTGTTCATAGGAAATCAATTGTGCATACCAAAATGCTCAATAAGGGATAATCTTCTGAAGGAAAAGAATAATGGAGGATTGGCTGGACATTTCGGCCATGATAAAACGTTTGCACAGTTGAGAAACTCATACTGTTGTCCAAGTATGAAAACAAAGGTGATAAAGTTTGTGAATAGATGTAGAATTTGCCAACATGCAAAGGGGAAAAGACAGAACATTGGGTTGTATCAATCATTACCAATACCAGAGAGGCCTTGGGATGCAATAAGCATGGATTTTGTGTTGGGACTGCGAAGAACACAAAGAGGATTCGATTCCATATTTGTGGTGGTGGATAGATTTTCAAAGATGGCACATTTCATCCCATGCCAGAAGACCAGTGACGCAACACATGTTGCAAATTTGTTTTTCAAAGAAGTTGTGAGACTTCACGGCCTACCCAGGAGCATTGTCTAAGAGAGAGACAAAATTTGTTGGTCACTTTTGGAGGACATTGTGGAAGAATATGGGGACAAATTTTTCCTTTGGCTTAGCTTATCACCCTCAGACAGATGGGAAGAATGAAGTGGTAAATATAAGTTTGGGGAATTTATTAAGGAGTCTAGTTACTGAACATCATAACCAATGGGATCAGATTTTACCACAAGAAGAATTTTCATACAACGATTCACCAAATAGGAGAATTGGAAGGAGCCCATTCCAAATACTATATGGAATGCAACAAAGGGGAGCATCTGAGTTGAGAGACTTGGAATAGGGTGATATCAAGAGCGTTGGAGCAGAGGATTTTTTTGCGTAGATGGAGAAACTCCATAGCCATATCAAAGGACAGTTGGAGAGTTCTAACCAGAAATACAAGCACAGAGCTGATCAACATCGCAGGGAACTTCAATATGAAGTAGGAGATCAGGTTTTAGCACATCTCAGGAAGGAAAGGTTCCCTAGGGGAACATACAACAAGTTGAAGATGAAAAAGATAGGACCCTGTAAGATCTTGAGGAAGTTTGATGCAAATGCCTATGAGATTGATCTGCCAGATGGTGTGGGCATTTCACCCATATTCAATGTTTTAGACCTATATCCTTATAGGAAAGATGACACGGAAGGGTCAGAAGCTCAAGGAAAGATTCAGTGGGAGAAACGGATGCCTGTGGCAGAAAAGTCGCAGCTAGAGAAAATTGTTGATTAGAGGATTGGCAAGAAGACCAGAAGGAAAACCTATTTTGAGTATCTGGTCAAATGGAAGGGACACCCAATCGAATATGTCAGTTGGGAAAACGAATCTGCTATCCAGAAGAAGGGAAAATCAGTAGAGGAGCTCATGGAAAAGAGTCCATGAAATTTTTTCAAGGGGAGTATGATGCAGGAACATCGTTGGCAAGCACACAAAGGCAGGACCACTCAACATGTGAGAGTTCTTCCAGAAATTCAACATTGGCAGTTGGAACCAATTCTGTAATCCACCTTAACTCAACGCCAGAATTTACCTTTGGAGGCGCGCTTGAACCAGTGTCGAATTTTACCCTTTGAGGCACGTTTTGAAAATCATAAACAGAGCAGGATTTTCCACTACGAATCTGGAATGCGACTAAACTAAGATAGCGTAGGATGAATTTTAGAGTAGGAAAGTAGCCAGGAGAAACCCTAGAAATATTTTTGATTTAAGTAGAAGTTTGTATGCCCAGTTGGGGAGAGTAGAAATACAGAGATAAATTAGTTGTAAGAGAATTGTGAGTTAGCAGGAGATCTCAGTTTTTGAGTTATTGTAATTTGAATGTATTTTGTATCCATTTCGGCACTTGTGAAGATAACAGAAGGAAAAATTGATCCAAATGTATGGTGTGTGGACTATGTGTGTTTCCCTGTCGTTTTTGTTTTCATGAACAAGTGAATGGAATTGTGCATGTTAGTGTTCCAGTTTCAATTGTTTCTCTTCATTTGAAGCTCTGCAAGGTGTGCGTTGAGACAAAGAGGAATGCAAGGAAATCGAGGGGGGGGATTTCTATGCGAGAAATACCGTGGATATGAGTTATCGAAATCCCTTATATGCAAGGAGTGCACGGGAAATCAAAGTCTGAACCAGATGAAGCTAAGGAGGAATAACACTTTGGGAAAGTGTTATCAAGATCCATGAACCCATTTCCCGAGGTAAGCGAAGGTAGAAACCTTCGAGGACTTAGAAAATCTTCTAAGTCAGGGAGATTAAAAGCTCAGGAGGAAGAGCATTGTTGGCAGTCAAATCACGGAGGAAGGTCGGAAACTGTCTGATTCGAGACAAATACGCAAGCTTTGATGCCGCGTATGTCTAGGAGGGAAATCCACAAAAGTCTGAACGGATAGTGGAGAGTTTACAGGGAGAGTTGCGAAATCCCTTGAGTCGTTGAATCAAGCGGAGCTGCGGGGAGGTTAATAGAGAGACCTTTCAATGCTCGATCCTCTGGAGGAATAGTAGATGTCGATTCCCAATAGATTTGGACCGTTGGTCCATTTCATGATATCAATTATCGCGAGTTGGGGGGGACAGAGGTCCTTGAATCCCAAAACCACGAACCCTGAAATAGCAATCCGCCAAGAAAAGATCAGGACCATCGGATCTTCGGAGGCTTAGAGCCATTGATCCGCAATGAGGGAGTGTTTCAGCATTTTGGCGACCGGGAGGAAGAGCGAACAGATTTCATGCAGGGCAAAGTCGCGAAACGCGAAACGTCGAAATAATCGTAGTCGTCGGTCCAAGAGAGACCTGAGTCGTAGATATCGCGTCATCGTGATTTCAATGTTCATGACTTGGAGGGGTCAGGCGCCTTGTATCGTAGGTCCCGATACTGCGAACCGCGACGTGATTTCGTGGTAAAGCTTGTGGTCACGGGTGTGTGGTCACGTGAGTTGGGAAAAGGGAGGAGCTAACCTCCATTAGCCGTCATCGGTGTTTCTAGACTTGGAGGAGCCAAGGAATCATCATATTGGAAAGCTTAGGGTCGCGAATGCGACGTGCTTTTCAGGCTAGGCCCGTGTTCGTGCCTGTGGTCACGTGGAGTGGGTTTTCGCATCTAGTGTTGGTTTGCATGGAAAAAACTTAGATAAGGACCTGTGGATTAGAAGAGGGAGGTTCCATCTAAGAACCAGAAGATCCATTTTGGTTCTGAAATCAAAAGATCCTGACCGGGAGGTCACGCAACCCTTAGGAGGGATAGGGGGTCTGCATCACATATTGATGGAGTTAATTGGTCCAAAATTGGGGGTTGCAACGGACGGTTTAGGTGCCTTCAATCACAAGTTGCTATGGAGTGCAATTGTGGTTGCACTCATCAGGAATACATCCTTGGGAATGCATCCATTGGGTGCATATGTAGTGGTTGTATTGAGTGTGATCATATTAACTTGGGTGAATCATGAACAATTTTTCAAACTTAGAGGATTTGGGCGCACTTGGGATATCTAGACCTGAATGAGGCCATTGGATGGAGTTTCCTTCTTCGGACTTGAGACGCATCGAACGAGTGGGTCCACCTCAGTGCAGATGGACATATGTTTGGGAATATCAAACGACTCAGCGAGCTTGAGATGGCTTGGAAGAAAAATATGACTTGGGTGGGCGTGAACAAAATGACTGGGATGGGATTGGGACAATTTAGTGGACCTGACATGGTTTGGAACGATGCGATGGATGACTCGGAAGACAAGTCATTGAAGATGACCAAGTTAGATCAATGTCACTTGGGTCTACCTTGGACAGATGGGGCTTGCAAGCGTGGAAAAATACACATATAAATAATGGGACACCTCAAAGTGCTAATGCATACAAGCAATAGAAGACAAGATCTCACACAACAACGAGTATAAGGAGTTATGTGAGTGTGCCAAATTCAGAGTTGGGCACAATG
The DNA here is from genome assembly GCA_009831015.1 of Picea engelmannii. Classification (NCBI taxonomy): domain Eukaryota; kingdom Viridiplantae; phylum Streptophyta; class Pinopsida; order Pinales; family Pinaceae; genus Picea; species Picea engelmannii. Next base: position 419,519 of record ML793278.1, on the reverse strand, counting down.
AAACAACTTGTACTACCTTAGTGAGACAAATAATGGAACATGAATTGTAGGAGACAACCTACATAATATTCTTTGGGTTGGTTTGTACAAGGTCATTGGGTAGTTAATTTGCATGAAGGTTGATTTCCTTGGTTTCTTTGTACTTCTGTAATTTTGTTGCATGCAGTTGACTGCAACAACCCCATTGTATCATGTAAAAATTCTTTGTATAGTAAAGTGTTGATGCACCTAGATTGGGTTTTGGCCATCATACTTGTGTTGTGTATTGCAAATGATTTATTGTATATTGGATTTTTTTGTTCCTTGCATACTTTTAAATTGGTTAAATGTAATATTGGCTAAGTGTTGTATTGTAGAACTATTTTAAGGCTATGGTTGGACACATGCCTATGTGCTTGTTGGATGAACTAAGTGTGTTAGACTTGGCTAGGCATATAACTTGTCATAACCTAAGGCAAAGTTATGGACAAACCTTAGGTGAAGAGGCATAGGTTTTCCAAGCCACTACAGTTGAGGCAAGGCAGTGTTGCATGATTGTAGGTGTCAAAAAGACTTGGATGCACCAAGTGGTAGGAATAAATCCGTGTGTAATGCAGGTTATTGATAGCTCACCTTCATGGAGTCAAAGTTTTATCATCAATTACCAAATATTGACATCATTCATCTTTGAAATGCCTTTGACCTCACCCATCTATTGATATCATTAAAACCGTGGTTATGTTAATTGTGCACTAGTTCCTTGAATAAGATTCATTTTAAGCCCTTGTGAAACAAGTTATTCATTTTTTAGCTAGTATAACAAGGAATTAATCAAAGGATCCCAATATTAATTTCCCAAGAAGGTTTCCTTTTAGGTACAATGCCAAAAAATATATATTACCATGACTTATTTGGAGATTCATTTTAATACCATGCGTTGATCAATGCATTTTAATAACATAATCTCCTTTCATCCTAGGTTTAGAAAATGTATTTTAATGACATAAGCTCATTGTCATGGAGTCAAATCTTTATCATCAATTACCAAATATTGAAACCATTCACCTTTGAAATGCCTTTGACCTCACCCATCTATTCATATCATCAAAACCATGGTTATGCTAATTGTGCACTAGTTCCCTAAAAAAGATTAATTTTAATACCATGAGCTGATCAATGCATTTTAATAACATAATATACTTTCATCCTAAGTTGAAAAAATGCATTTTAATGACATAATCTCATCTCTCGCCTTCATCGATTCAAAGCTTGATTATCATTTACCAAATATTGACATTATTCTCCTTTGAAATGCCTTTGACCTCACCCATCTATTCATTTCATTAAAACCATGGTTATGTTAATTGCACACTAGTTCCTTGAACAAAATTTGGACTTTCAATCCCATAAGAAAACTTCAATTATCATGAGCCCCGAATCCTGAGATCCTCTTCTCCAAATTAGAGTCTAGTTGAATAGTTAGCCTCATTATGCATTGCACATTGAATGATATTTACTCTTTCCTTCTACATATTTACTTGCTTGATTGGTTGATTATGAAGCTCTTTAATTCACATGAGATTTTTTAGCTGAGTTGATTGGTGAATGTCTCGACCTATCCTTTCTTGTTGAAATCAACAATGTAGCTAGCTCGGGTGAAAGAGGAAAATGTTAATCAAGTGCACGGAATGAGTTTGCATGAAGATCTTGTCATGAAAGAGATATTTTCCCAACAACATGCTTTGTATAATTTTCTTTATATTTTCTGAATCAATACAAATAGGCCCAATTAAATCAACTAATACAAGTTGTTATCCTCCTTCAAATGTTTGTGGAGTATTTATTTCAACCAAACCAACACTAAAAAAATGAGTGAAAATAGTGCTAAAGTTGCTTATACCTGCATCATGAGAATGTTTTAAGATAATAGTTCTATATAGTTCAAAGCTATAAGTCTACTCAAATTTTATGTGATTTACATCTATATATAGTTAATTTTTTAATCACATTCATATCTATTGAATATGTTCCATATAAATTTGATATAACTTGTACATAGAATTCAATTTTCATGTGATATGTCCAAAGGTAAATGTATTTTTTCATATGTAACCATAAAAATAATTACAACATATAACTAGAAGAAAATAGAGAATAGAAATTATACAAGAATGAATACGAAGACACATAAGAAGAATGACATAAGACAAATTATCATGGCAACTAATTTCTATAAACAAACTAACAAGAACTTGAGAGTAATCACTCCAATATTAATGACATTTGTCATGGGAAATACAATTTCTAGATAAGAAATTGTAAAAATAAAATAAACAATTAGTGTGACCAGTGTCCATCATTGTTATTTAGACAGAAAACCTGATCATGAATGCATATATAAGAAAATAAAGAGCATTCATGCAAGAAGACTGAATATGCATAGACATAACGCTAACCAAAATGGGGAGAAAAGTACACCAAACTATTATAGATAAGATCAAGATCGTAGCTAATTCTTGAAATTTCAGAAGAGATTTTGAAATTCAAATATTCACTAAAACATTGTCTTTTAATTAAAAACATTGATGTCATCAAGTGATTCAAATTCTTACAACTAAATCTGAAACACACTATAGATATCAACATAGATGTTGTCAAGTAATTCAAATTCTTAGAGTTAACTGTGAAAGAGACTATTATTTTCAGTTGAAAGAGTCCCATAGTTGAATTTGAGTTACATTAAGAAATGCAAGAAGTAAAAACTTGTACTAAACCTTGTTCTATATGTAGAATTGTCAAAGTTAAATTGAACTAGTTGTTAAACTTCAGGTGGAAAACACAATTTTGAAGTAAATTAGACTAGACAATTGTATTAAAAAAATATCAGCATTTTAGTGTAAAATCGAGTTACATATAATCTTCTTAGTGATTATGCATCCATATACCAAATTTGATATCCCTGCAATTTACAATGAAATTGAATGTCAAAACACATTGAACGAATTGCAAAATTGAAATTGTCAAGGATATTAGTAGAACAATCTTTTGAAACGTACATTTTTTGTTTGAATTTTGTTTTTTGCAAAAATTAAACAAGAAAAATCTCATTATGTTGCAGTTTTCTCTACTTCAACTATTGTATTGTCTTGATTGAGTATAATTTTTTTATGAACAATAAAGTCACACAACATGTACATAACATCAGATTTTTTTTCCAGGTAATCTTCGTATGATAACGTTGTTAAATTTGGTAAAATGTTTCTTAACATATCATCTCTAAGAGAACATTATACTTTTGTATTTTTTGTGTTGATTATACTGCACTTTAATTGGTGTGAATAGTTGAAGGGGGTTTCATTCTAACAGTTGGAACAATTCAACATTGTTCCTTGTATTGATCCAAAATATTCTACTACTAAATTGCAATTTGAGCATATAGGCTTTAAAGGATTGGAATATATGTTTTCTACTGTCAATGTGCCTTGAACCTATTTGGCATTGGTCAATGTAAGTGTTAGTCAATATTTTTTTATTAAAAAGGACGTATAATATAACATATTTTTAGATGGTCCCAATATTTTACCTAGTTTGTGCATGTTATCCCCATTTTGTGGGATAACTAAGGAGATCATGTATCGAGTCCCTCATGTTGCAGATATGGAGTACCAAGAGACTACATGACCAACAATCTCCACTTGCATAGATAGAGATCCTTCTCACCACCATAGAGGTCAGGATTTTTAGATGGAATCCACCACACCAATTGGCTTCCGAGAGGCATTGTTCCTTGATCCATAAGGTACAATTCAAGTATTATGGTGAGTTTCATTTCAGTATTTGAGGCATTTTGAGTATGTTGTATGTTAGATTGATTTAGATGTCATGACATGTGCTTGGACATTATTCCTTTTTCCATGTTTCACCTTGGTGGTTGACATTGTGCCCTAGTAAGTGGTCTTCCTCAGGAATGTATTTTCTACTAGGAACTCCCTTTAAGAGCCATCTTATCATTCCCAACCATACTTACCACTTTCCATCACCTATAACCCCCCCATTTCCTTGTCTCTTGGGATTTTAGGGTGTATTGACCTAAGAAGGGGTTGTCCCTCATTCTATGGGAAGAAGGGGCTGAAGGCCTAGAGGGATTGTTGTTGGCTAAAAAGATAAAATCCTATATATAGACCTTTCATATGCTTCACCTAGGGATCCCCCGAGAAAGTAATGAAATTATTCTTTGTAAGAAAAGGGGAACCTACAATAATAAATGATAATGAACACTTAAGGGGTCAGTTGGAGGATAGGAGGTCTCATCATGAGCCGACCTATCATGATCATGGGTATATAGTTGTATGAAATTATCATCATTTGGACACCAAGCCAGGGTAGTGGCTCTGAGTTGCACAACTGAGAGAAAGGGGGCCTCATCATGAGTTGACCTTCTCATTTCCGCGAGGTATTTGTGAGTGACACTGTCATTATCTGGACACCACACCAGGACAATGGCCTTCAACTCATTCCCTAAAACAAGAAAGAAACAAAGAATGGAAAGAGGATGGTATTGGAAAAAGTGCATTGCAAATGAAGGTGACACACACCCTCTACAATGAAATATCCCTGATCCAATAGATCTGGATAGACTCTACTGAAAATAATGTATCAAATCTTAGATATGATACTCTAGGGGTTTCTGGATGTGTTCTAGTTAGTTTTTTAACATTCTTGGTGATTTTTCATATGTGTGTCATATAAAAAAGTATTTGAGCAGAATATGTGATGCATGTGAAATAAAGGAACCAACACAACTCAATAGCATGTATTGTGGAAAATAGCAGGAAATACAATGTGCATGTAGGAAATATAGGAAATACTCATCAGTTAGATCTCATAAGAGTTGATCGTCGTTGGAATACAATGAAAAACAACAAGAAATACATGTATACACAATATCGGGAAGAATCGACAACATGCATGCACAAATCTACTGGATGCAATCTCGGATACTCACGACAACTGCTACAAATGTCTGGAAAAGTCAACCTACTAGAAATAATCATAATATCTTCCTGTAAACTATCCCAAATGATGCACCCTAGACTCACAGCTCCTCCTGGTGACTATCAGACTAAAGATCATCCTACTACTGATCAAATTGGACCACAGAAGGGACCCCTTGAGGGTTTGTGCCCCTCTCTTAGACAACCGGTGTGCCCCAACAATTCCACTGTTGGAATCTGGTGATATATGGCTCAAAATGAGCACCCTGGTATGTTATGTATTGGGTCAGGAGGGTTTCTCTGGATCTGTCATTGTGAGCTCTTTGTAACCCTCGATGTACTTCCCAAAGTGTTTCACACTTCCTGGTTATCTGCTATGCGCTAGGATATTCCTCCGTTAGAAACTAATGAGTGATAGATAAAAAGAAGCGTCATGTCTCCCTCTCAACTGGGTCAAAAGGAAATGGCGATATCTGGCTTGGTCTCGTCAAGCTACACAAAACTGTCTCTAACCCTTGCACCCTCACTAGATGTAATGTGCAATCTCTGAACTGGGTATACTTAATACGGATATGGCACGGTGAAATAATTGGATGGTATATATGATAGGCTAGGGTGTGTCTTACAACACCAAAACTGATCTGGGTGGTGTTTTCCTCCAGAAATACACAAAACATCTAAGAGGTCGACTTCCTCCTCTAGAACCTATTCTCAACTCAAAATCATAACATAATCAGGAATTAGGTTGAATTCCTCTTCTTATACCTCCCCTAATCTAATTTTTTGTTGACATCACTTAAGCTAGGTTCCTTTCCTCCTAAGTCAAATATGATTAATTAATTAAGTCCCCCTTAAAACATTTTTCTTCTATTTCTTAGTTGACTTTGGCTTAAGTGACTTTTCCTATGCTTTTTGGCTTAATTCATCCTTTAGCCATTTATTCACCCTTATTTTTCCCTTTGTTCCTTGTTTGTGCCTGACTATAGTCTACAGGAACAGATAGAATACTAATTCACTCCCTGTTGAGGCTATTCTTGGGAATGGGACATCACAGTCCTCCCTTCCCGAGATTGCTTATCCTCAAGCAACATCAATCATGGGTGCTGCAATATATGCTCTCCCTCCCATGTGGCATCGTCCACTGGAAGTCCCCTCCATCTGACCAAGCACTCCCTTATAACCCTGCTCATCAGCTTGCACTCTCTCCGCTCTAGCACCTCCTCCGACACTACCTCCAACTATCTCTCCTCATCCAAGGATGGAAACTCCTATGAAATGGACACATGTTGTCCCACTGCCTTTTTAAGGTAAGAAACATGGAACACATTGTGAATCTTTCTACCCTCCGATAACTCTAGTCTATAGACCACTTCGCTTACCTTCCTGCTAACTCTGTACGCCCCTTAGAACCTAGGTTTCAACTTCTTTGTCCCATTTATTTTCAATGACGACTATATGTATGGTTGTAATCGTAGAACCACCAAATCCCCTACCTCGAAATTGCGCTCTATCCTCTGTTTTTCTGCATAGATCTTCTGTTGGTTCTGAGCTACCTGTAGGTTCTCCTTTACCACCCGTAGAATCCTCTAACTCTCCTCAACCCAGTATTTTCCCCCCGAGACCCTGCTATCCCCAAACATAGTCTCCACAAAATAGGGTGCATCATATCCATACAATGCTCTAAACGGTGACATCCTGATAGACATG
>ML793278.1:399778-412808 GCA_009831015.1 Picea engelmannii | reverse complement strand
CCCCACATAATTTATCTGATACCCCTCCACCCATTTGTTGATAATATTTGTCTATTCATCCATCTGCAGGTGGTAGTTGATACTTGTGGCTAACTCTATGCCCACCCACCTGAATATATCCTACCAAAACATGTTGATGAAGCACCCATCTCTGTCACTGATTATCTTCCTGGGTAAACCATGCAACTGGAAAACCTCTCTGAAAATTATCTCCTCTACCTGTATGGCCTTGTAGTCTGTGGGTATGGAAAAGAAGTGTGAAAATTTGGTCATCTTGTCGACCACTACAAATATACAGTCCCAACCCTGCACTTGAGGAAGTCTTGTAATGAAGTCCATAGAAATTCTCTCCCATTTCTGCTTCAAAATGGGTAGAGGCTCAAGTAACCCCGCGGGGTGTGTCTACTCAGATTTTTTTTGTTGAAAATTCATGTTCTCCCAGATGTGCTTCAGTACATCATCCTTGAGACCCTTCCATGAGAATGTCTCCCTGATATGCTAATAGGTTTTGAATAATCCCTGATGCTCAGTTGTAGGTGAATCATGACAAACCTTTGGAATCTTCCCTTTTAAGCTAGATTTTGGAACTAAGTAGATCCAGTCCTTGTAGAAAATGACATCATCTAACACCCAGTATCTATCATCAACTACCTGTCCATATAGTATCTCACAAGAAAATTTGTTTTTGGAGTACTCCACCAACAAATGTGCCTTCCAGTCTGTGCAAATATCCATCATCGAACACCCTGTTGGCCTCCTGTACAAAGCATCTTCTATGACATTCCTTTTTCCTTTAATATAATCAATGTCGAAGTCAAAGGCTTGGATATTCGAGACCCATTTTTTTTTGTCTCTCGTCGAGGTCTTTTTGATCCAAGAAATACTTGAGATTGTTGTGATCAGTCTTCACTAAAAAATTTCTACCCACCAGATAATGCCTAAATTTGGTTAAGGCATGGATGATTGCTATAATTTCCTTATTGTAAATCGAATAGAGTCTCACTGAATCATTGATATTCCTTCTCTTGAACACAATGGTATGCCCCCCCTACATCAAAACTAATCCAATCCCCACCCCTAATGCATCACACTCTAAGACAAATGACCGAGAGAAATATGGAAGGGATAGAAGAGGGCATGTGCTCATAACCTCCTTCATTTTCTCAAAATCATGTTATGAATCATCTGTCCAATGAAAATCACCCTTCATGGTTAGATCTGTGAGTGGTTCTCCCAACTATGAAAATCCCCTGACAAATCGCCTGTAGTAACTGCATAACCTAAAAAATCCTTTCAGATTTATGAGGTTCTTGGGTGTTGGCCAATCCAGAATGGCCTTGATCTTCTCCTGATGAACCTGTAATCCATTCTCACTGATGATATGCTCCAAGTACAATAGTTATCTAATCCTGAACTCACACTTGGACTCCTTGGAATATAATGATTTTTCTTGCATAATGCCCAAGACCTCCTCCAAGTGTTCCAAATGCTCAGTCAATTTCCTGTTGTAAATCAAAATGTCATCGAAGAATACCAAAAGGTACTTCCTCAACTGCCCCCTGAATATGTGATTCATGCAATACTGAAATGTGGTCGGTGCATTGGTCAACCCTAACGACATGACCAAAAACTTGAAGTACCCAAAATGACATCTGCAAGTTGTCTTCTCTATGTCCTTCTCTCTGATGTTGATATGATGATATCCTGACCATAGTTCAATTTTGGTGAATAAAACTTCCCCATGTAGCTCGTCCATCAACTCATCTATGCGCGGGAAGGGCTACCTGTTCTTGATTGTTTTCTTATTGAGGGATTTGTAGTCTATGCACATCCTCAATATGCCATATTTATTCAGTACCAATACGATTGAAGAAGCAAAAGGAATCGTGTTGGGCCTGATGTACCCCATCGCAAGCAATTCCTTGATTTCTTTCTCGATCTCGTCCTTGAATATCTTGGGGTATCTATAGTGCGTGGTGATCATAGGTGTATCTCTTGCCTCCAACTCAATAGTATTATCAAATCCCTATTTGGTGGCCTCCCTAGTGGTATCAGCCCAAACACTTGCTCATACTTTCTCGTAAGCTCTTTGATCTATGGATGGTAATTCTCTCTGCCCTTTGAATCCTTTCGAGTGGTGATCAGACACTTTGCTACATATGCTAAATCACTGTGATAGAATATCCACTCCATCCTATTTGTTCATACTGCTATGGGTGCTCCTATAGACATACCTCTCAATACCACTCTCGATCCACTGGAATCTATGAAACTCATGGTCAACGTCTGATAGTTGAACCCAATCTCTCGCAATGAATATAGCCATTTTACTCCCAAAAATGCATCTGTATCTGACAAGTCAACTACATAAAAAGATCCATCATGGTGTATTTTCCTAGCTTGACCTCTAGGTCTGACACCATATCCAAGCATTTCATAGTATATCCATCTTCCACGGACATGGTGAACCCCTCAAACTCCTCAGTGTGTAACCCCCTCCGGGCTACTAAGGATGCATCAATGAAATTGTGGGTGGCCCCACCATCTACTAAAGTTGTCATGTGTTGCCCCTATATAATTCCCTTGAGCCTAAGAGTGTTGTACTTGATTACTCTGGAAAGGGTTGCTATGGTTCCCCCTTTCACCTCTCCATGAGGTTTTGTCTGCTCCTTTGGTTGCACCTCTGCCTATATTTGGGGTTTCTTTAGATGTCGCTCTGCCTCATGTGTAGGCTCATCCTCTGAATCATTGTCTGCATGTTCCCCAATCTCCTCATCCTCCTCTTCACTGCCTGATTCCACTTTAATGTAGTGTACCTATCCCTTTCACATGCATCGATGCCTTGGGACCCAAGGGTCTCTGCAATATAATAAAATCTTCTTCCTCATAAACTCTCATCTAGTGTCATCATCCAACTTGGGCTTACCCTTCCAATCCCTCTGAGGATTCTTCTAATCCTTGTCTCTTTATGGCACAAAGGGTTTGGTAAAGGTTTTGGGTTTCAACACTAAGCCCCCCATGTCTCTAGTGCACACAATGGCCTTCTGTAGGGTGTGAGGCTTGAAATCCTTAACCCATCCCCTCAATGGCTTTGTCAATGCCTAGGTGAACATCATCACCAATCTATGCTCTGAAATATCTGATATGACCATTGCCTTCTAATGGAACTCTGTGATGAAAGCCTCAACTGACCTTGTCTATCTCAACTGTGTCAGATCCCTGAAATGGAGTTATGGATCCCTCCTGTCAAACCTCTCCATAAACCTCTCGGTGAACTCAAAATATGAAGTAATGTGGTTGTGACCCAAGCTCACCAGCCCATGGTACCACCACTCGTGAGCCTCCCCATCCAAGTGTGAGGTGGTGAAGCTAATAACTTTTGACACTATCATCAGTTTTAGATTAAAATATGTGTCAAGATTTTGTACCCATGCCTAAGTTAAGCATCGTGATGACCCGTTGAAAGTAGGAATATTCAACTTTCCCACTTTCTTAATTAAGTCCATGTTTTGAGTTTGCGCATTGCCCCTCTGTGCCTCCCTGGGCCTATTCTGATACCTGGTCGAACAATAATATAACAAACTCATGTCTACATGGAACTCTGGTCCCAGTGCCAAATAATATCTCCTATAATCCCTGAATGGGTCCTATGGCACTACCTTCCCCTGTCATGGTTTTCCTCCTACCTACCTTGGTTGTCCCAGTGGTTCCCCCCCCTAGAAATATGGATATAAAGGTTGGGGAATCCTCCCAGATGATGTATAGGCACAGATAGGTGAAGGATGTCCACTCGCTCCGACCTAAGGTCCACTGGAGCCACTGGAACCACCTCCTTCATGTCCTCCTGAACCACTCGATCCTCCTATTGCATTGTCACCCATAGTTCTCACACTGTGTTGGATCATCTATGTGATGATGGCCATTTGTGTTATGGCGTTCATCATATCCCGTTGTCCTCTAGCTAGGTTATTCAAGATGGTCTGTGTACTGTCAAAATTTGTCTTGGGGTCTTTCTCCTGCCCTCTGGTGTATCCTGTTTGTCACCCATAGTCCTCTCTATGTATGCCTCTATGTCGGAACTAATGTGATCCTTTTCCTCTAACTCTAGCTCTGTATTTGACTGAGTGTGGAAGGGAGTGTAGTCCCTTCTGTTCATGTCTCTTTTGTCTCTACTATGTCCTCTGTGGTACTGAATGTACTCATCCCCAATATGTCCTCGACCCTCTAGGTATTTTTTACTTGTTCCTGGAATCACGGGGTCATGAGAAATCAATTCTTCACAAGCTAGCAGGAAGAAGGCTCTGATACTAATGGAATATCCCCGTTCCAATAGATATGGATAGACTCTATTGAAATTGATGTATCGACTCTCATATTTGATACTCTGGGGGTTTATGGATGATTTTTAGATACTTTTTTAACATGCTTGGTGATTTTTCATGTGTGTGTCATATAAATAAGTGTTTGCGTAGAATATATGATGCATGCAAAATAAAGGAACCAACACAACTCAGTCGCATCTATTATGGAAAATAGCAGGAAATACAATGTGCATGTAGTAAATATAGGAAATACTCATCAACTAGATCTCATAATAGTTGATATTCGCTATAATACAATGAAAAACAACAACAAATATTCATATACAAAAGATTGGTAAGAATCAACAACATGCTTGCACATATCTGTTGGATGCAATCTCAGATACTCACATAAACTGTTGAAAATGTCTGGAAAGTTCACCCTACTGGAAATAATCATTTCATCTACCTAGAAACTATCCCAAATGATGTTCCCTAACCTCACAACTCCTCTTGGTGACTATCATACTGAAGATCGACCCACTACTGATGAAACTGGGCCCCGGATGGGACCCCCTGAGGGTTTGCACTCCTCTCCTGGACAATTGGTGCACCCCAATAATTCCACTGTCGGAATATGGAAATATATGGATCAAAACGAGTTCCTTGGTATGATTTGTATTGGGTTGGGGGGGTTTCTCCAGATCTATCGCTGTGAGCTCTCTGGAACCCTCATTGTACTTCCCCAAGTGTTGCGCACTTCTCAACTTCCTATTGCGCACTAGGAGATTCCTTCGTCAGAAAATGATGCGTGATAGCTCAAAAGAAGCGCCCTAGCTCCCTCTCAACTGGGTTAGAAGGAAATGGTAAGATATGTCTTGATCTCGACCAACTACACAAAATTGTCTCTAACCCTTGCGCCTTCACTAGCTGTAATGCACAATCTTTGAACTGGGTATATTGAATACATATCTAGCACGGTGAAATACCTGGATAGCATCTATTAGCACTAGAAGTCACCTACTGATTGCAGGGGAGTTAATCCCAATACCCATTAGTTTATATGTCACAATGAATAATTTTAAAGGGGATCGAATGGGCACAGGCTCAGGATAATATCATTTTAACTCAGAAAACTGGGGCAATATGCACAACCAAATAAGGTCTTGATCAAATTCAGTCAGTAAGTTGTAGTAAGGGTGAGTGGGAAGAATAAATTGATGAGAAGATGTAAAGGTCTGCTTTGGACATCAGGTCTTCCAGCATGCCTAAGGAGGAAAAACATTGAAAAAATAAAAATAAATCCTCCACTAAAAACTGAACTTTCTCACTCACTTGATTTGAGTCCATATTAGACCGCTCTAAGTGTTGCGATTTGTGCTCATGGTTGTGGCCTGTGTCCCTTGATAATTTTATGCGATAACTTTTGACCAAGGGGTTGAAAACACACCCTTTGATTGGATTTTGAGGGTGTTTGAGCTATTCAGACCTCAAACATTTTCATTCTTCTTGTGGAAATCATGGGAAGAATGCCACATGATTTACACCACAACGCTCCTGAGGGTAAACCTTAATTACTGCTTGATTCCTATGAACTAGGCTGCAAATTCATGTGTTAACAATATCTATGATAAGCTAGGGTGTGTCTTCCAACATTGAAACTAATCTGGGTGGTGGTTTCCTCCAGAAATCCACAAAATATCTAAGAGGTCAAATTCCTCCTCTGGAACCTGTTCTTAACTCAAAATCATAACATAATCAGGAATTAGGTCAAATTCCTCTTCTTATACCTCCCCCAATCTAATTTTTCGTTGACATCACTTAAGCTAGGTGTCTTTCCTCCTAAGTTGAATGTGATTAATTAATTAAGTCCCCCTTAAAACCTTTTTCTTCTATTTCTTCGTTGACTTTGGCGTAAGTGAATTTTCCAACGATTTTTGGCTTAATTCATTGTTTAGCCATCTATTCACCTCTATTTCTCCCTTTGTTCCATGTTTGTGCCTAAATATTGTCTACAGGAATAGATAGACTACTAAGTCACTCCCTGTTGAGGCTATTCTTGGGAATGGGACATCACATACAAAGGCACTAATGATTGAGACATTACAACCCCTTGTATGTCATGAACCCCATGCCCAAGACACAGGCACTAATGATTGAGACATTACAACACCTTGTATGTCATGAACCCCATGCCCAATGAGTCTTGATCCATAACTACTTCATCTACTTCGAATGGCCTAGAGAGGGATCACTTGGGAAACACTCCTTGAACTAGGGAAAGATCTACACAATAGGACACCTTGACAACCCTCCCATACCCAAGTTTGGTAGTTGCATAATGTCTTTGAACACTTATTTTTTTCACTGGGTAATATTTGATGCACATGCTTAGGTGGCTCATTTATTGATTTGATTTACTCACCATGATATTCTGACTTGAGATCTTTGGAAAGCCTGCTTATTTGTCTTTGCAGGAACTAGTTGGTGGACATTTTTGGAAGAAAAATCCTAGCTTGGGCTTCCATGGGGCTTCAATCCCATAGGTTGGATGCCAAGGTCCCGCATGTTGGATCATGATGACTTGCCTTTAGAGGCCTAGAAGGCACCTTGGACGACCTCACCATGCCCTCAAAAGCCAAACGATTTTATTTAGAGGCATAAACATCACCTTAAGGGGATTGACGTCATGTTTGAGGGGATTGAGGTAGTGATGAGTAGACATGGCATGTTTTGGAGGAAGGAAACCTTGGATAATGGAATAGAAGGTTGGACCAGAGACACATGGCCTTTGGAGGCCCAACTCAATCATCTCCAACTCAACGTTTGACCTAAAAGTGCCAAAACATCAACCTCAAAGGGTGACATCTTACTTTAGGGTTTTCTTTTATGTGAAAATCATGAATTGTTTAATATTATGTGTAAAGGGGAAAGATTAGGGTTGTTGACCCCTATCTTGTGGTTTACCTAAAATTATGTGGAAAAATATACTTGAGGACATTTTGTATAAATATAGATGAACTCTATTTCATTTTTCATCATACCTCTCCTATTTGGAGAGGCCTTGGACTAAAATTTTCTCTATATTTGGCTATTTATATCTTTTTCTCTTGTTGGGGGCCAAATTTCTTGGTTATTGGTTGGTGGAGGTATGCACTAGCCTTGGAAGGCTTTTCTCTTGCTATTTTGGTGGTTTATCTTAGCATCTTTTCCTTAAATTGGTAAGAAAATATGCATTGTGCTATCATTTGTGTTTAAAGTCAATGTTGATTGTTGATAGAGCTAGGTGGGAAGTATATGGGAATAAACCCCCACCTTAGTCTCCATCATAACTTTGTTTAAGTATTGTTGATTTAAAAAGGGTTTGCTAAGAGAAGTATAAGTGCATACACCCTCTTAGTTTAAACCCTAGCTATGGATACTTTCCTTAATGAGTAAGAGGATTTACACCCCCGAGGAGGTAGTACCTCTAGATTATTATTTTCTTGACTCCATTAACCCAATCATTAAAGGCACTAGTCATTACTTGTTGCATTGGAGAAATAAATTGTTGCCTTGGTAAATGTGAAAATTTTGTGATTTTGAAATTGTTCCTAGTGGAATCAAATCTACACTATAAATGTTTTCTTGAGCCACTAGGGTGTTTCATTTCTCCAAGTATTTCTTGCTTCTATTACAAATTTAAACTGCAACCATTAGGACTGCAGAAAACTCTAACCAAACTCTTCAATAACTCCTAATTTACCCGTTGAAAATTTCCTAAAATCAGCCCACATAATCTACTAAGTACAACACATCTTTTGGAAAGTTTTGAGCAAGTTTTATTGGTTGAATATCTTGCTGTAATAATATTTTTTTTACAGCCAAAAGGCTGATAAATATCACTGCAGTAAACTTTTTGTAACAACCTTGCTTTTGTGCTAAAGTCTTGCCTTTTTCATTCTTGAGTTGAACTAGTCTTTACTAGCTTGTCTCTTGCCTATTCAACTAGAATTTTAGCATTTATTTTGCAGCCATTATGATATTTTACATGCTGATATATATCACTGAATTTTTATGCAATTAGGGATATCAATCTTAACTTTCCCGTCCACCTAACATACTATATTCAAGTGTGGATTTTCTTGTGTCTAGGGCAGGTACAAATACTTTTGCAGGGATCCAAAGACTTGGAAATATTAAACCACCCAAAGATGAGTTATCAAAGCCATTTTTATCTTCCATCATTGACCTTTATGGGGATACTTCTATTCCTTCCCTTCCATCCATCTCAATCCCCCCAGGGTCATCAGGATCACCTCCCTAGAGTGACCTAGTCACCCTTGAAGCACATGACCTATATCGAGGTGACATTGGGTATAGTGTCCCTTAGTTGTTGCCACTTGGTGGTTAGGTAGGGATTTTCCCAACCTACAACTTGTGCGATAACATTTTAGCATCGTTGCTAGGGACGATTTTGAATCCTTTTCATTCCCTAACGACACTTTTGAAATCTTCCCTCTCAAATCCTCTATCCCTTAGCTTGCCTGGCGACTCCTTTGAAGAACGTTCCCTTTTCCACCCTTGATAAGTTTCCCTTGAAGCTTGTCTGGCGACTCCACTTTCCATGAACCCACATTTCCCTCTTTCCTCGGCCCTTTGGTGAGATTTGATCTCACCTAGAAACTCCATTAAGGTGTCTTTTCATTCAATGGAATTATGGAAACATGGTATGGACCCTCATTCATAACTTGTTATGACTCGGAGATGGAATTTTTACAGATGGAAAAGGAAAATGCTACTAATAAAGCTTCTAAGGAAATGATGAATCGCATCAGAGAGTTATTTCCCGCCCTTGATGATGAAGAAGTTCTTGAAGAAAAGACATATGAATAAAGTTACCAATAATATCTCAATGAATTTTCTCATGTTGAATATCTAGATGATACATTTGGTGAAGACGAAGCACTCACATCTTCCCTTGCACTTGATGAAGAAGTCCATTCATGTACTCCTACTACAAACAAAGACAAAGGGATGGTCAATTTTGTTGATGCTCTTGTGAGAGAACCTTTACATATGGTTGATGAGCATATAGACACTTTCATACAGACTGGTAGACGCAAGTGGGATTTTGGTTGTATCATTTTTTTATAGAGATCCCATTTACAACATTGAGGGTATCCCTCAAGAAAACGTGTTTGAGTTGTCATCTTCAGAAGACTATGTTTCATGCATATATGATTCATATGTTTGGGATCTTGATGATGACATGATTACATATTTATTTGAATATTCTCAACCACTTTCATCCTAAATTTCGGAGGAATACCTGGACATGGCCACCTCAGAGCGATCAGAGGTTCACTCTACAAAAAAGAAGTACTTTCATATTGAGTATTTCTACATGGATTCAAAGATAAAGAGGACACTCTTTTCTCTTCCTAGACTTGAGCTTGTCCCTTACCTCATTTCCTCCTCTCAGAGAAATCATGAGGTCTTCTTGGGACCTCTCATATCTTCTCAATCTTCAAGAAGCAACAATCATGTTCAAGAGGATGAAGATTAGATTTCTTCTACATATAGTAGGCCCCTTCAAAGGTGGATTGATTGAGCGTGTGGCTATCACTTCACGCATGATTCCTTGCATGATAATATTTGCGGATATTCTTTCCAGCGGGATTTTCTCCCTCCCACCCATCTCCATGAGTTTCATTTAATTTCATGATTATATATATGTGTGTGTGTGTGTGTGTGTGTGTGTGTGCTCATGATCATTATGTGTTTGATTTATATTTGTTGTTTTACATAATCAAGCACAAGAGGAGATTACTTTAATGGGATGATCAACTGATTGCAGTGGTTGTATGACTTCACCTGACATCACCCATCACTTGATATTTAGGGCCCCAAGTCCCTAGGTACGTAGGCAAGTCATTTTTATTTCTTGCATTTGCATCTTGATTTCTCATATTAGTTTAGATGCATTTCATATTTCATTTTTATCTACTTGAATATTGATTTCAAGCTTAGTTTAGACATTTTTGAAAAAAATGCTAAAATTTTATTTTCTAGATTAGTTTTAGTTTGGGTTTTGATGTATATGGATGAAGGGTGATAGAACCACCCTAGATTTTATGGTTTTTGTTTCATTGTAGGCACATTTCTACAAAGAGATGTTGCAGTTCTCATGCACCCTAAGGTGAGCACATGTCCCCAAGTAGGAGCCAGATGTTATCCCCATTTTGTGGGATAACTAAGGAGATCATGTATCAAGGCCCTCAAGTTGCAGATATGGAGTACCAAGAGACTACATGACCAACAATCTCCACTTGCACAAATGAAGACCCTTCTCACCACCACAGAGGTCAGGATTTTCAGATGGCATCCACCACACTGGCTGGATTCTGAGAGGAACTGAGCCTTACTCCATGAGGTACAAGTCAGGTATTATGGTGAGTGTCATTTCAATATTTGAGGCATCTTGAGTATGTTGTATGTTAGACTACTTTAGATTTCATGACATATGCTTGGAAATTATTCCTTTTGCCCTGTTTCACCTTGGTGGTTGACATTGTTCCCTAGTAAGTGGTATTCCTCGGGAATGGGTTTTCTACTAGTAACTCCCTTGAAGAGCCATTGTATTGTTCCCAACCATACTTACCACTTTCCATCACCTAAAACCCTCCCATTTCCTTGTCTCTTGGGATTTTAGGGTGTATTTACCCAAGAAGGGGTTGTCCCTCATTCTATGGGAAGAAGGGGCTAAAGGCCCAGATGGATTTCTATTGGATAAAAAGATAAAACCTATATATAGACCTTCCAGATTCTTCGCCCGGGGATCCCCCGAGAAAGCAATGAAACACTTATTTGTAAGAAAAGGGGAACCTACAATAATAAATGATAATGAACTCTTAAGGGTTTAGTTGGAGGATAGGAGGTCTCATCATGGGAGGGCCTATCATGATCATGTCTATCTAGTGGTATGACCTTACCAGCATCTAGTCACCAAGCCAGGGCAGTGGCTCTTAGTTGCACAAATGAGAGAAAGGGGGTCTCATCACAAGACGACCTTCTCATTTCTGTGAGGTATTTGTGAGTGACACTTTCATTATCTGGACACCACGCCAGGACAATGGCTTTAAACTCATTCCATAAAACATGAAAGAAACAAAGAATGGAAAGAGGATGGGATTGGAAAAAGTACATTGCAAACGAAGGTGTCACACACCCTCTACAAAGGCACCCATGAATGAGACACTACAACCCCTTATATGTCATGAACCCCATGTCGAGTGAGTCTTGATCCATAACCACTTCATCTACTTCACATGGCCTAGAGAGGGATCACTTGGGAAACACTCCTTGACCTAGGGAAAGATCTACCCAATAGTACACCTCGTCAACCATCCCATACCCAAGCTTGGCAAGTTGCATAATGTATTTGAGCACTTACTTGTTTGACTGGGTAATCTTTGATGCACATGCTTAGGTGGCTCATTTAATGATTTGATTTAATCACCATGATATTTTGACTTGAGATATTTGGAGGATGTGCTTATATTTGTCTTTGCAGGGTCTAGTTGGTGGATAGTTTTGGAAGAAAAAGCCTAGCTTGGGCCTTCATGGGGCTTCAAGCCCACAGGCTGGATGCCAAGGGCCCACATGCTAGATCATGATGACTTGCCTTTGGAGGCATAGAAGGAAACTTGGACGACTTCACCATGCCCACAGAAGCCAAACAATTGTTTTTAGAGGCCTAAAACATAACCTTAAGGGGCTTGATGTTCTGCTTGAGGGGCTTGAGGTGGTGATGAGTACACATGGAATGTTTTGGAGGAAGGAACACTTGGATCATGGAATAGAAGGTTGGATCAGAGACACATGGCCTTTGGAGGCCCAACTAAATCATCTCCAACTCAACGTTTGATCTAAAAGTGCCAAAACGTCACCCTAGAAGGGTGACGTCTTACTTAAGGGTTTTCTTTTATGTGAAAATCATGAATTGTTTAATATTATTTATGTAAATGGGAAATATTAGGGCTGTTGACCCATATCTTTTGGTTTACCCTAAAATTATGTGGACAAACATACTTGAGGACATTTTGTATAAATAGAGATGAAATCTATTTGGAGAGGCCTTGGACTGAAATTTTCGCTATCTTTGGCCTTGGACAATGATAACATCTTTTCCTTGAATTGGTAATAAAATATGCATTGTGTTATCATTTGTGTTTCAAGTCAAGGTTGATTGTTTCTAGATCTAGGTGGGAAATATAAGGGCATACACCCCCACCTTAGTCTCTATCACAATTTTTCTTAAGTATTGTTGATTTAACAAGGTTTTTCTAAGAGAAGTATAAGTGAATACACCCTCTTAGTCTAAATCCTAGCTAGGGATACTTTCCTTGGGGAGTAAGAAGATTTACACCCCAAAGGAGGTAGTACCTCTAGGTTATTCTTTTATTGACTCCATTAAACCAATCATTAAAGGAACTAGTAATTACTTGTTGCATTGGAGAAATACATTGTTGCCTTGGTAAACATGAAATTTCGTGATTTTGAAATTGTTCCTAGTGGAATCAAATCTATGTTATAAATTCTTGCTTGAGCCACTAGGGAGTTTCATTTCTCCAACTATTTCTTTTCGTTGTTACAAATTTTAACTACAAGCATTAGAGCTATAGAAAACCCTAACCAAACTCTTCAATAACTCCTAATTTATCCGTTGAAAATTGCCTAAAATCAGC
>ML793278.1:387017-399678 GCA_009831015.1 Picea engelmannii | reverse complement strand
TTGAGCCACTAGGGAGTTTCATTTCTCCAACTATTTCTTTTCGTTGTTACAAATTTTAACTACAAGCATTAGAGCTATAGAAAACCCTAACCAAACTCTTCAATAACTCCTAATTTATCCGTTGAAAATTGCCTAAAATCAGCCCAAATAATCTACTAAGTACATTGCATCTTTTGGAAAGTTTTGAGCAAGTTTTAATGCTTCAATATTTTTCTGTAATAATAAGTTTGTTACAGCCACAAGGCTGATAAATATCATTGCAGTAAAAAAAACTAACAACCTTTCTTTTGTGCTAAAGTTGTGCCTTTTCATTCTTCAGTTGAACTAGTCCTTACTAGTTTGTCTCTTGCCTATTCAAATAGAATTTTAGCATTTATTTTGCATCCATTATTATATTTTACATGTTGATATATATCACTGATTGTTGCTGCAATTAGAAACAAAAAGATTAACTTCCTCCCTAGAGTGACCTAGTCACCCTTGAAGCACCTTCCTAGAGTGACCTAGTCACTCTTGAAGCATGGGACCTGTATCAAGGTGACATTGGGTATAGTGTCCCTTAGTTGTCGCCACTTGGTGTTTGGGTCGGGATTTTCCCAACCTACAAATTTTGCGATAAAATTTTGGCGCCGTGGCTGGGGAGGATTTTGAATCTTTTTCATGACCTAATGAGACTTTGGCAAGCTTCCCTCCCAAATCCTCTATCCCTTAGCTTGCCTAGCAACTCCATTGAAGAATGTTTCCTTTTCCACCCTTGATAAGTGTTAGAACAAATTTTTCCTCACTCCATGCAGCTTGCTTGGATGGCCTTCCACTTCCCTCTACAGACTTGAAGTCCCCTTTTTGTTCACTCCAGAGCCAAAAATGCACATTTTTGTACATATACGCACCCTATCAGTTATACAACAAGCGTATACACAAGTTTCTCCCCTACAACTTGCATACATCGGGTTTGGTGCTCAAACATTAAAAAATATATCGGGTTTCCATGTCATGTCACGAGATCCATGATCCTTGACCTTCCATATACTAGAAATGCTCCAACTCGACCCTTCAGTTCCATTTGGAGGCTATAAATTGAGCCATATCCAAGCCTTGGAGAATCGACAATTCAACTTTGAGAGAAAATACACTATGGAGAAATTTCACTTCATATTGAGTCTGCATCCCTTTGTCCTTGAAAGTATGAACTTCTTGTGTTCAGCCACCAAGATCTTCCTACTTTGTGATGGAGAACCTCATTGACTCCTATATATGAGATTTCCTTTGTGCAGGATTGAATTGGTGGAGGTCCAGCTAGAGGGACTTAGTTTCTTGATTCTTATATGTGTCATTACAGAAGTTTGTCACCTATGTACTTTTGTTGATTATTTTAATATAAATACTCTTTTCTCGTCCAATTGATATCTTGCAAATATTTGACTTACTTTCCATGGGCATATTTGTCATGTATGTTAATGGATTATGCTAATTGATATGTTGACATCATATATTATCACCATATGCTTGCATATATTTTTTGTTGAGGGGAAGTTGCAGGTATTAAGCTTTGGGTCGTGTGCTCAACGGTGGTTTTCTTCGAACGTTTGAACGATGTAGGATTTTAGCCTTGTCTTTTCAGCATTTCATTTATATAGCATACTTGAGATTAGAGTTTATTTCTGGGCGTCGTTCGATCTGTTGTGGTTTACCATTAGCCATAGAGATATTTTCCTCGTAACAAAATTGGAGACTCCACTAGGGAGATCTCCTATTTTGGGGTGTTGAGTGTTTTTCTCCTTCCTTTTCTCTCTGTTTTCCTGAGTTTCCTTGTCTCTTGTTGCTTGACAACATGTATTTTTCCTTGAATTTGACTTTCTTGGATTAACCCTTTCCTTGGTTGTGTTTTTCTTGGTATATGTGGTTTTTCCCTTGACAGACGCGTACATATGCGAGTTGTCTGCCTTTAAGGAGCATATATAAGGGCTTGTTTCTCAAACAGTCCCGTACACCATCTCTCAAGTTTTGCTGGTTGAGTTTGGTGTTTGATGGGTGAGTTTTTTTTGTTGTTGAGTCTTCTTGGGTCCCTACTCTAATAGTTAAGTGCCTACATAGTGATAGGAAGCCTTTTTATTGTTGATTTTTTGGGCAAAATCCTTTTTTGTCATCTTTCTCATTGGTTGTCCTTGCATACTGGTCTGAGTAGTTGCTTCTGGGTATCCTTCTTGGATTATCTATTTTTTCTTTCTTGTGAGGTTGTTATTCAATCCTTGCATTTTCTTTTCATTATATCGAAAATACAAAAAGGTTTGCTTACTTGCATTGTACTTATGGAATTTTCACTTTTGATTACTTTGCATTGATTTTGACGCATTTGGAAAGATTTCACTTCATTGAAATTGTAGAGATTGCATTGGAAACTTGCATTTAGAAGCATACCATCTCTTTGAAATTCAAGACTAGTACTTAGCAGTGTTTTTATATTTTCTTCTTTTATATGTTGAGTCGTAATACCATCAATTTCACAACTGCACCTTTGAGTAAGTAGAATCCATTAAAATTAAAGTTGATTAATTAAAATTGATTAGAAATGATTTTATTTTTCAGGGGGCACAAACAAGTATAGGACTTGGGGCCTTGGAATAGGATTTTGTGAGTAAAGTTCTCTGAGGCTATAAAACTCAATGTATGTGTCTAACCAAGGAGTGGTGAAACCCATTGTTTAATCGGTGACGTCAGGAGGCTCTGCTCACACCGGAGTTAAGCATGAGGTCATGTGAAGTTGGTTGCAGAGATATCCCTCTAATACCTTCCTAGAGTCAGAGATATTTTTGGGGTTCTATTCATATCTGGGGGTATTTCTAGTACCTTTAACTCCATAAGAGGCGATACTTTCGAGATTTTGGGCTTTGCTACCCTGCCATATGATGAATCGGACTTGCGACTTCTCATTTGTGCATTGGTTATATAGTGGTGACTCTAGTTTCTTGACATAGGTAGCCACATAGGTTACTTGAAGGGGTTATTTTGCAGGTACCCTTAGTCAGATAAGGGTTGAAAAACAAACAAACTTTATGGAGGATTTCCTCTTCGGAGGGGTCTGACCGACTGCATTATGAAGCCTAGGAGGATCCTTATAACTGATTACGATACCTCAAATCTATTGTTGCAGAGTCTCAAGACCCTCTTGGGTGAAGCATACATACTTTAGTTCAGGAGGCCCCTTTCAACCATTATATCATGTTTTTGTGCATTGTCCTTTTTTCTTTATTTTGGTGTGCTCTCTGATTATTGGTTGGCCTTAGGATTTTGTATTATATCTTGAGTTTTGAGTCATCATGGAGCAAGACCAGTCTCCTCATCTGTCTCTTTGTCTGTTGAAGTTACCACCACGTCTTGATCCTTTACCGAAGTCAGCTTCTAAAAGGTGTAGAGTTAATAAGAGTGGTGCATATATCTCCACCTCCTAGACTTGTGATCATCCAACTATGAGTATCGAGTCAAATATGAATGTCTTGGGAAGTACTTCGATTCCATTCTCTTATGTGATTATTGGGATCCCCTCGACTCCCTCATCCTCAAAGGTGTGGGTGTCGGAGTCTCCCTCATCTAGTGCTTCCCAAAATATGAGCTCTACTCAGTCCATGGGAATGAATCCTTTAGGATTTATTTTTGGTATGTCGAATCACGATTCTCATTCAATACCTTCGGCCTCTAATCCCTTTTATTTTGGTATGCTCGACATGACGTCGCAACTATCATCCTCCATTTCAATGGCTAATGTGAATCCTATTTTTTGGTATAGGGCACGATGCCTCCTTATGTTCCTTTATCGTTTGGTGGAGTTCATATTCCCCAAGAGATTCCTATAGTTGGAGGTTGTAATCCTCCTTCCTCCAGGCCTAATCCTAGATTCAATACTCCAGGATGGAGTTCTCAAATGGGTGGTCAATTTACTTCCTATATTTCATCCTCCATTCTCTCTTCCTCCACGCCAATTCTGATGAATGCATTTATTATGGTGAATCCCCCTTTTTCCTCTGGTGTTCTATCCGGAGGGAGTCAGTTTCATAGTATGGGAAACCCCCAACACAGATTTCCTTTTTATGGGGGAAACGTATATAATCCTTATCATGTTGCTTTCGCGAGTATGGTTCCCTTACAACCTTTCATGAATTGGTTTGGAGGAGGATACTATCCCACCAAACAGAGCCATGGTATATACCAGAACCCTGGATGGTCTGCAATATCTCATGCCCAATCTTTCCCAGGAACATGGGCTTAGATGCCGCAACCCTGACTCCCTTTTCTGACCATGCAAAATATGCTAGATTTATCGAAGTTAATGAATGACCCTATGCATCACGATCCGTCATGGCCCCCCATCCCCACTAATCTTCCTTTGAACATTCCAAAATTTGAGGGTAAGACCGGTGAGGACCCGAGCGATCATGTGACTAATTTTCATCTATGGTGATCATCTAACTCCCTAAATGATGATTCTATTCGTTTGAGGCTATTTCAACGCACCCTCATGGGGGTCACTATGAAATGGTACATTGAGATACATGGGGGTCACTATGAAATGGTACATTGAGATACATGGGGGAACATATGGAACCTTCAATAAGATGGTATTGGTTTTTCTCAATCACTTCCAATTACCGGTTCGTTACGATGTCGGCCTAGAAATTTTGTCGACCCTTCGCTAAGATAAGTCCACACATATCTCCGATCATATCCAAGAGTGGTGCAGATGGAAGAGGTTGATTAAATCCTACATTTCTCTAGAGTTTTTGTTGGAATGGTTCCTTAATTCTTTGTTGCCTTATATTTCAAAGGATGTCTCTACATCCGGAGTAACATCTGAGGAAGAATCCATCTTCAAATCCTAGCAATTGGACCTTATATATGTTCAATCTGGGATGCTTTATGAAATTCTCCCCGACGCACCGCAGTCAAAATACGATCCTAGAAAAAATCTCAAGCCTCATGCCGATGACATCATAGGCTCCAAAAATGTTAAGAATACAGACTTGGTGACAAACCAATTGAAATATTTGTCTCTAAGATATTCTATAGCAAGAAAATATTTGGCTTCATCCTCCACCACCACCTAGTCGACGGATGTTCATTGTGTACAGTTGTTTTCTAACCCTAATGGTAACTAACAACCAGGAGGGACTAAGAATAAAGGACAAGGTAATAAGCATAAGGGTGGGGAAAATAATAATAAAGCAAAGGACGACAATAATAATGATAAATTGAATAATAATGCTGGTGAGGGAAAGAAAGAGAAGAAGAAGGTGAAGTTTCCCTATAAACTTTGTAAAGATGATCACCTTACCCACTATGCCCCAAAATCAAGGAATCCTCGAGGCTCTTATTGCATTCGCCCGCTGTGTTGACCAACTCGTTTCCACATAATCAGCATATGGCCTCAGGGACCTCCAACACCGGAAATGCGTTGAGTGGGAGTCAAAACCCCTCGAAACATGAAGGTGGCCATCTATGCATCAATATGGTTAAGTCTCATATTGATGTAGCCACTTGATCTCATGATTACGGTTCTTCACAGATTGTTTTAGGTCCAGAGACTCCTCCTCCTCCATAAACACCCTTGTATATCGATAAGTCGGAACCTCCTCCTTGTATTCCAAAAGGAGTACTAAAGTGATCTTCCCACAATACTAATGCCAGAGCTACCCATAACTATTTGTTTTTCAAATATTTGGGCCAAACCTCATGTGCGATGTGGGATTTGGAGGTTCTCCATACATGTCCTTCACAAAGGAACACCTTGTTATATGTGTTAGGAGGTCTAGACCCTTGTGGCTCAAAGGTTATCAAGTTTGATGTCACAGATGTTAAGCCTCACTTACGTTACCACTTGGTCTTTCAAATCCATGTGGATTACACAAAAATTAACCATCAAACATACTATAATTGATGAAGGTGTTGCGACATGCGTGATGTCCCTAACATGTTGGAAAGCCATTGGATCTCCGACCCTATCTCAATCTATGACTATGTTGACCACATTTGATGGGAATTCATTTCGACCCCATGGGATCCTTCATGCTTTTCTGGTCCATTTAGGTGGAAAGACTATGAAGGTTGACGCCGAGGTGGTTGATGCACCTCTCGACTAAAATTTACTACTAGGGTGTAATTGGACTTATGCCATGACAACCTTCGTGTCATCAATTTTCTGCACTTTATGTTTTCCTCATGAAGGGAAGATAGTGACGATTGATCAATTTTACTTTGCGCACACTACTCCTAGTGCATCGGTTGGATCTTTGGTCCCTGTGATTGATAATTCTCAGTAGGAAACTGAGGATTTTGGTGTTGGTATGTATTCCTCCTTGATGGGTAGTTTTGATTTCATGGCACCAATTCACCATATTCATTCCATTTCCAGTGACTCTTCATCGTCAATGAGGTTTGTTTCTTTCTGTACTTAATATTTCAACAACCCTTGGACCCTACCTTACCCGACTATGTCATATGAAGGTCAGTCACACATTTGGATTTCAATTCCATTATCAACAACAAAATTTGTGTATCGGGCTATTCTAGACGCTATTGTTGACTCAGATCCTTCCTCCTTGCGGACAGACTCGATGGATCCTATTTTAGAGCCCATATGGGACGCTCAATAATCTTGTTCATATGATTTCCTTGAAGATACTTTACCTTCGGATGAAGCCATCTTAGAGGCCATGTCTGGTCCTGATAGGCCTTAGGACGATATGCATCATCAATCCTATTTTCTCCTGGAGCTTGTTAAGATCAAATAAGATGAATTTAGATCTACCTTGAGTGAGATGGTCAATCATGTCATGGTTCCATTATATACGCATGGTATTTATGTCGAAGGAAACATGGAGAATGTTTCTCCTACCGTTGCGATTAACATCTCATGTACCCCTGGTAAAATCGAGAATGTATATATCAGTGTAGATTGTTCGCCTGAAGAAATTCAAATCTACGTCGATATCTTTAAGGAATTTTGAGATTTATTTGCTTGATCATATGAAGATATGTCAGGGATCAACCCCAACATTTTTGAACATGAGATTAAAACCTATATGAATGCTAAACCTGTTCAACAATGTCTTAGATTTGTTAATCCTAGGAAGGCCCCCACTATCAAGGCCGAAGTAGAGAAGCTACTTAATGTTGGTTTAATCTACCCAGTTCCCTTGAATGAATGGGTGTCCAATCCCATTCCAATAGATAAAAATCAAGGAACCGTCCGCATGTGTATGTACTTTAGAGACTTGAGCAAGGTCTATCCTAAAGATAACTTCTCTACTCCTTTCATCGACCAGATGCTTGACGAGTGTGCAGGAAGTGAATTCTTTTCCTTTATGGATGGATTTTCAGGGTATAATCAAATTCAGATCAAACTCGAGGATCAACACAAGATGAATTTTATTTGTCCTTGGGGTAATTTTGCATACCGGAAAATTCCTTTCGTTCTTAAGAACGTTGAAGAAACCTTCCATCGTTCCATGAACTTTTCATTTCATGATCTTAAGCATATTGTCGAAGCTTATTTAGATGATCTCCCTACTCACTCTCACAAGAGAGTAGATCACTCCACTCACCTTCGACTAGTATTTTAGAGATGTCTTTATTATCGCATTCAGTTGAACCTTCACAAGTGCATCTTCTACATTAGGTCTAGTCATATCTTAGGATTCATAGTGTCTGAGCATGGGATCATGGTGGATCCTATGAAGGTTGAGGAAATACTTTGATTTCCTCCCCTACGAAACAGTCGACAAATTCAAGGTTTACAGGGAAGGATAACTTCCTGCATCGTTTCATGGTGAAATATGCCAATTTAACTAAAGGTTTCATGCATATTTTGAATAAGGAGACTCTGTTTATATGGGATGAGTGAGCCCAGGAATCCTTCAATGCTCTTAAGAAATCTTTGGTATTGACGCTTCTACTGAAGCCTCCAGATTACAATAGAGACTATTTTCTTTATATCTCTGCGTCCGAAGGGACAGTTGGTATGGTACTGGTTCAAGAGGACAATGAGCTCCATGAGCACATTGCCTACTATCTTAGTCGAAACCTAGTTAGTCTTGAACTTAAATACTCTCATGTATAGAAGTTGGCCTTGGTCATCATACATGTGGTTCAGATATTATGACATTATATGTTATTGTGCAAAACTACCGTAGTTGTAGATATCAATCCATTTCAATATGTCCTTACCAAGTGTATCATAGGGCGGAAATAGAATAAGTGGATTGCTATTTTGCAAGAATTTGATCTCGGTTTTGCTTTTGCGAAATCTAAAAAATTTCTAGTTTTTGTCGAATTGATGTCAGACTTCCCTCGACTAGATGAGGAAATTTTTCATGAAGATTCATTCACGTATGAACATATTTTCCTTATCTCATCTTCAAACCCCTAGTATGTAGACATTTTGATCTATCTTCAAACCTTGAATCTTCCCTAGCATATGTCGAGAGACGATCGACGACGTATACGTCATTAGGCTAAGAACTACCTTATTATCGATGACACTTTGAGTCGTCGAGGGGTGGATAACATATTATGTCATTTCTTGACTCACAAGGAAGATAAATTTGTTCTCAATGACTGTCATAGTCGGGCATGTGGTGGTCATTTATTTAGGCTTGCTACAACCCAAAAAATATTACAAGCTGGTTATTTTTGGACATCAATTTTTAAAGATTGTGTTGAAGCGGTCAAGAAGTGTCACCCTCGCCAAGTGTTTTCTCGAAAAATGCACTCGCACCCAGAAACTCTTCACCTAGTCATCACCCTCGGTCCCTTCACTAATTCGGGCGTAGATTTTATGGACTACAACCCAGCCTTGATTGGGGGACACCAACATATTATTGTGGCTGTGGATTATTTTAATAAATGGGAAGAGGCCATGGCTACCGTTAAATCCGATGGTAATACTACAACATTCTTTGTGTTCAACCAGATTATAGCTTGGGTTAGAATCCGAAAAGATATTGTCACTGATCATGGAAGTCACTTTCAAAATGAAATGATGAAATACTTAGCATCAAAACTGGGGTTTAAGCATGGTCATTCTTCCCCTTACTATCCCTAGGAAAATGGACAAGTAGAGGCGGTGAATAAATCTCTCAAGACCATTTTTCAAAAAACTATCGGCCAGAGTAAATCTGGTTGGCATGGGATACTTTACCCTGCACTTTGGGCATACTGAAGTACAGTAAATAATTCCACTAGTTTCTCTCCTTTTCAGTTAGTAAATGGCGTGGAGTCGATTCTTTCGATTGAATGCGAAATCCCTTTCCTTAAATTGGAAATTGAGCTCCTACCTGGCACATTTGATCTTGAAGAACACCTCATGCACCTAGAGCACCTCGATGAGTAGTGTCGAGATGCCTCTATGGATATAAAAGCAAATCAATGATGTGTTAAGGTTCAATAGATAATTTTGTCTGTCCTCGACAATACTTTGAGGGTGACTTGGTTCTCCTTTGTGACCAAGCCAAAGAACCGATGGGGGAAGGTAAGTTCAAACCTATGTGGCACGATCCTTATATTGTGAGACATTTCTTAGAGAAAGGAGCCTACAAATTAGAATATTATGAGGGGAATATGTTGGATGAACCCATAAATGGGCTCTAACTTAAAAGGTATTATGCTTGATCCCTCAAACTCAGGTGTCACCTTTGTATACTAGTGTATCTTAATGTATATACTTATTTATCTTTTCCTTTGCGTCATCAGCTTGATTTATCGAGTTTTCCATTGGTTGAAAAATGTCAATGGAATCTTCGGTTTACTTAGGATTCGAGGATGGTGCCAGTCGTCATACCCAGAACATGGATTCCGCTGCTTGGGTCATTTACTCACCCGAGGGTCAACTTGTGTCTTCAGGTGGTGTTCATCTGAAGCCATCAACGAATAATGTGGCTAATTATAGTGTCGTCATAGAGGTATTACGCGACCCCATTTCACATGGTGTTCGATCTTTAGAAGTTTTCCTGGACTCCCAGTTAATCGTATGTCAGTTGAAAGACAGTTACCATGTGAGATATCCTACTCTACTCTAACGATTCCTATAGGTATGACTTTTGAAACGATACTTTTATTTTCTTACTTATAATCACATCCCTAGAAGTTCTAATCAAGTATCTAATGCATATGCTAATTATATTTTATATTGGAATTTGTCACATAACTAAGCAAATAAAACACATTCATACATTTACACATTATAACATACATGAGTAAAGTCGAAGACCAAAATTTGTATATTTCATCCTTCGAAGTCTAAAAAATATGGTGTCATAGTACAAAATGGGGCTCACACCCTCAAAACACATATATGGTCGATACATAGCATGACCATGGAATCTACGCATGTGGTGTCAGATGTGTATCATGATAAACATTATGACGTTTTCAAGACACCGGAAGAGTCACACCCACTCACAGGGTACACCCACCACATGTCGTTGCATCGCCTCTGGTAGATCCTCCACTTGAATCATAAGAATCATGTGTGTCAATCGAGACAAGTTCCCTTGCACATTTTGTAGCACTCTCTCTGCATCCCCATCTACTAGCTCATCTCTTCGACCCCTTATCCAATGTTGTGGGAATCCCTTTGTCCGTTGTGGAACTACGTCTACGTAAAAAAGAAATTTTTAATACTTGATACCATACAAAAATATTTGCGTTTTTTATTTTTCCTTTATCAAAATTGAAAAAAACAAAAAAATGAAATACATAAAAATTATTTCTTACCAATATCACCATAGGCAGAACCTGGTGGAAATGGCATGTCAGGGTCCCCTTTGTAGTCAATCCCTCTGTAAGGATAGTCGTCAATGGCTATGACCTATTGGCACCACCAGAAAAAGAACTCATCATTGTAGGGGGTTGGAACCATACCACCTCCTAGTTGCCTCATCACGTCGGTCCAATGTGACATGGATGGATCGCGTAGTCTGTGTGGAGTAATATCTACTCTAGGGCTCAAACTTGGAACCCTCTCAAAGAAAAACTACAAAGTATGGATGCAAATCCGAAATTTCTCATCCTCCCTTGTTTGCAATCCATCAACTGGATCTTCATGTTGGCCAATAGTGAGGTACGCTAGTCATAAACAATGGTTCTTAAACACTCCACTACATAGAGAATGAGTGTACTTGATGCTTGGTGTAATGAGTCCGACCCTGAAATCCATGTGAGTACAAGCACGACAATCTTTAGACTCGGGTTCTTGATCACCCTAATAGGTAGTTGGCTCCCTAATTTATCTGTTCCTGCAACACAATGGGTGGAAATGTACTCCTCCATAGTCATACCACCTCCATCCCCTTGGGCCTTAGATTCACCACATCACCCCAATGAGATAATCCTGTTATAAAGTATATATCATCCACTTCGATCCTTAATGGTTTCCCATTGAGATTGAAGGAATCTGTCTCTGGATCCCAGTAGTTTACTAGTAACTGGAGCAACCTCACCTAATCCCTCATTCCTTTGAGAGCCCAAAATTTACAAAGGACACATCATTTCAAATCTTGTTGAGCCCTTTCATCTCTTCCCACTGCTGCATTTATCTCCTCATGCTCCCTTTCCCTCCATTCAATAACCATCCTGCAAAGGAAAGATCATTTATTGAGTTAAAACCCTTCAAAAAACTTGTTCACAGAATTGTACGTGGGCTAACCTTTTGATAGACACATATAGGGATTCATATACACGTGTAGGCTTTGCTTTACCTACATATATGGAGTCGTATACTCGAATCGATGATCTGTCACCCACATACACCCTAGTTTCCATGTAACAACCTCTAATACTAAAAAAAAGGGGATTAAAACTTAAATGTCAACCATTGAAATGGAAGTAAATGGGATGTGTACTTACTTGGTCCAAACGATTGTTGATTCCATTGATCATAGCTACCGCAATCGCCACTAGAAGATCATGGGTAAAATGGCCTAAAAGAGTTATGTGGGTGAAAAAACTCAAATGGTATGGTAAAATTTCTATTTTTTACGATTAAAATAATATTTTTACCCACTTTGTATAGTTTTACCCTATATTTTCTATTTTTATCCTTATGGAATAATTGTACAGTGGAAATACCTTTTTTTAGTGGTTTTGTCCAGGGTTTTTTACGGATTTCCAGCGTCATATCACCCATTCATGCTTATGTCATGCATATTCTTTCACCATCATATAGGATAGGTTTTCACTCTGTTTGCATTCTTGCATCATCCTATGACCATGGTCCATACACCCTAGGTACGAAACCATTTCTTAGAGACACAAAACCTTCTCACTGCTACTAGAAGTGTTGTTATTAAGTGGTATGACTTACCAAACATGGGTGCCCTAGTTAGAAACTTTGTGTCATTTGGTGCCCATGCATAATTTATTCCATAGGACGAGGAGTTCCTTATAGTCCCAATATGACTGTGTGTTCGAACCCCATTTTCTTACTCACAAGAATTCTGACCATTACCTATGGGACTCCCCCCGAATCATTGTTAAGCTCTTTTTCGACTCCCGAAAAAAAAATTAAAAGATTGTCGAGTGAACTTGTCTCTTTCACACTTGTTAAATATTTTTGAAAGGACGTCTATTTGGTATAAGTTTAACCCCTTTCCAGACCAAGTAGACTACTTAT